>BQNB010192941.1:0-11575 GCA_026074375.1 Tanacetum coccineum
CTCTTGTATATGCAAGATCGGGTATAGAACCCTTCAAAATTATATCGTTTCAATAAAAATAATGATAAATCAGTCTCTCTCCTCCATGCTCTCTTCTCAAAGACTGGAACATTTTTTTTAGAACGATCAAAGACTGAAACATTAATTTCCCTTTTTTTTCATTCGTTTCTTATTTCTTCCGTCCTAAAAAAAATGTCCACCTTATTATTTATGTTTGTCCCCAAAAAGTGTCTAGTTTTCTTTTTTAGATAATAATAATAACTCATTTTTTAACTTTACCCTTATAATCAAAACATGCATTAATTGCTCATTCCTAATTTCTATATTAACTATGAGGGTAAAAATGATTTTTTATCAATCAAAACTAGCATTAATTATATATCATAATTTGACCAATTTTTGTTTGTGGACACTCTTTTTGGGACGGAAGGAGTATATATAATGGTAAAGTGTTGCTCAAATTTATTTATCCTACTGATTTTCAAGCTCCATAATTTCCACGGAAGTAGAAACTTCAAATCTTTTGTCTATATGTCTACTTTCTTTGTAACACAATGGAAAAGTGTTAATCAAGTTTATTTATTAAAACTCAAGTTTTAAGTTTGAAATGCTTAGCAAGTGTTTGATAAAAGGTATCAGTAAGGGTTCTTGCTTTTTTTTAATTAGACTAGACATCATATGCATCTATTGTAGTTAAGGCTATATGAAAACTTTGATTTTTTTTACCTAGCAACCTAAGAGGTTGGATGATGTTGTTTTATATAGAGGAACTTCATATATCATTGATGTCATATAGCTATTTAGAATCGGGTTTATGCTTGCAGGTGATCTCTTTGAAACTTGCACAATGCCAAACAAAGTGGTGAACTAAGGGCAAGCCAGAGCAGATGTTTACACAACAACACCTAAGTTTATATAATTAATTCACCATATGACCAACACATCGAAAATGTCATAACCTTTGACATCAACATAACACATATAATTCTCAATGCAAGGCTAAATTAAAACCTTAAGAATATTGAAACAACTTCGAAGTAGCTATATAAGTTCTACATATCAAGTGACTGAATAACAGTAGCACCATCATTGCTACTGAAATTACAACACTAACCTTTTTCGCAAATCTGAAATGCATAAAACCTAGCTACGTCTCAAAAATCACTAAACCAAATTACATCATTTGCGAAGAGTCACTTGGGCATCCAAAGCATTTTCTCAAATCCGATTAAGTCAGTGACAAGAAAGATACCAAACCAAACGCGGGAACGGATCGGAGATGAACCACAAAATCAGGAATTATCGCATAGTGTTGATTTTTATGTCTTCTTAGTTAGTCATGTCATCAAACACTTGTCATGCATTTCATCCAACCCACATTAGCAAGTCCAACCAAACTGTATAACATGGTATATACCATACATTGATAAGATCCAAAACAAAAATAAAAAATGGAAACAAAATGTTATCAATTTACCTATTGCAGTCATTTGGGTACTATATACCTGTTGTCAAAATATGAATTAGAGAATTTATGTAGGAGTGGAGATCCAGTAGACATCAATTTGATATGGAATAATAGAGATTTAATGTTGCATCAGAGATCATGTCCAAACTAAAACAACCACAATTGTTGGGTGCGAATCGCATTTGTAACAAGAATTGAAAAAAAGGAAGAAAAAAACTTAAAAAAGGCATGAGTTAGTCTTGGGAAGAGAAGAACATGTATGCTGGAAACCTATTTTATTGGAATATTATTAAAACACAGTCGTTTTGATGGGTTCTATACCCAACCTTACATACACAACAACCACTTAATTCTATTAAAAATGAATACAAAAAGTACAAAGTTTGCGATGAAATAGACACTCAATTGAAATAACAATGTTTGCTTTCTCACAAACAAACTACAACAAGAGTTATAGTTTCTAACTGATGAGAAAGTTCTGCAACCCCTCTAAGGAGTGTACCGATTGATGTAGTATAGTCAAGGTAAGAGCCTAGATTGATCATTCAACTCGGGGAACAGGTCCATCTACGGGAATTGTTCTAGAATCATATGGTGATTAAGAACAAAAACTTTATTTGCAGTGACGAAGCTAGGATTTTATGTACGGGTGGACCGAATATCATAGAATGTCGTCATAATTAAATGATCGTGTACAATTTTAGTTATCAATTTTAAATGCATGGATACTACACAACATGGCTTTGCACAATAGAAGTAGAATCTTTTTTGTAATAAAATATTAATCTAAAATTTGAACTAAAATGTAAAGAAATATATGCTCAAATTAATCTAAAGCATTTAACAAGTGATAATGCATACATGTGAAAAACAAAATTAAGGATGTAAGAAATTTGTAAATTAACACTTTCAAGTATGAATTAATGTAAGTATGTAATGAATGTGTGCTACAATCAAAAGTCACTCAATTTAGATATAGGCGTTAACTATATATTAAAATTATGGGTGGGCCATTTTATCAATCAATACACCAATCTAAAATTAATAGTATAAATAGACAGTAACTTTTAGGACTTGAGGGTGGGCCTTGGCCAACCCAAGGATCAACGTAGCTCCGTCACTGTTTATTTGTGAGGTGGTTATTTGTGGAAAGCATATGAAAGTGGGACTAGTGAGAGGCAATGTGCTTTTATTCATTGTTGTTTAAGTTGCGTATTGATGATTACAAGTTATTGCATTGCCATTATGAACATTGTTAGACTTGATTACTTAATCCGTATCACTAACCATACAATTATAAGCATCTGGTACAATGATCATGCCACCGATCTACTTATAGCCGTGCATTAAGTGGTCCTTCGAAATCAATTTTCCTCTTGATCTACACAAACATGAAAGCTAACGTAGTCAAGAGTGCTTATCGTTCCGCTAAACTAGTCGATTAATTCTAGATATATTTTATATGGATCATATCAAATCCAATGGTCATCACGAATGATAGGTGCAACAAATGAGTGAATAGGGATTTAGGGCCTAAATTTCGTACCAAAGGGCGACCTAAAACACAAAGTAGACTTGTAACAAATGGTCAAACGTGGACTACCATGTTACCCAACACATAGGACACTTGTCCTCATTTACACAACCAAAAAAGGTAAGGAATGTAAATCTTACACGATTGAAGTAATTGAAAATGAATTAAACATTCATGCGATGTTAATAACAAGTAAAAGAACCCGCGCGTTGCGGCGGGACTAATTTTTTGGAATGGTTTTGTAATTTTTTTTACGGGAATTTTTGTGTAAAAAAATCGTAAATAGTTATAGGTGTGGGTCGAGTTTTGTTTTTTTTTACTTTGGGCCAGATTTTAGGCTATTTTTGGGTTGTTTTTTTTTTGGCTAATTTTTTCCCGGATATTTCATTTTTTGTACGATTCGGGAAAAAAAATTTTGCGTTGGGACGGGTTAATTTTTTCTCGAATATTTTATTTTTTTGGGACGGTTCGATATCTTTTTATTTGGGCCGATGAAAAAGAACCCGCGCGTTGCGGCGGGACTAATTTTTTGGGACGGTTTTGTAATTTTTTTTACGGGAATTTTTGTGTAAGAAAATCGTAAATAGTTAAAAGGTGAGGGTTCGTTTTGTTTTTTTTTACTTTGGGCCAGATTTCAGGCTAATTTTGGGCTAATTTTTTTTTTTTTTTACTTTGGGCCAAATTTTGGGCCACATTTTATGCGAATTTTAGGCTAGTGCCTCATGTTTAAAGTGTTGTTTTTTTTTGCTATATGGGTTTTTTTTTAATATAATGGGTTGTACGTTTGTGACCATATCGATTATTTTAAAGTTATTAGGTATCGAAGATATTTCCGCGGGTATTTTTTTATCTGAATAAATCAGAACTTTTGTAATATTTTTTTTTTCCATTCCTACTTTGTGCATACAAATTTAAAAAAAAAGCGGGCTGACCCAAAAATTGGAGCCTGTTACTGTAGCAACTGACCCACTGTCAAAACGACAGTGGATCAGTCAACAAATGTGTATATTTATAATCATGCAACATTATAGTAACAAATCATACATAAATAACTCATATAATCTAGGCAAACACCCTAAGTTGTTTATCCTTACATGGCAAAACAAGAACCAAAAGGCAAGATTAAGTTAAGATCAAATGATTGCATCATATATAAGATTAGAGCATTTACCAAATAATTGCAAAGTGTTCATGATTACACCACTCAAAAGTAAATACAAATAAACAAAATGACGTTTGAGAGAGTTGTCCCACTAGAGTTCACATCCAAATGACGAAAATAAGAAGGGTATAAATATTAAATGCACACAACGTGTGGAACATTTGAGACGATGATTCGGGTAGCAAAGGCGTATGAACCCTGATTATTTTGAGACGTAATCGGCGTCTGGAGGTCTTTGGAAGACTTCCAAGCGGCGTCGTCTGGATCCAAAAGTGCATAATTCTTCAAGTATTTCCTAAGCGAGACATGGTCTCGGCATAGCCATAGCCGTTTAAACAGAAATCTCAAAACTTCCTATTCATTGCTAATACAATACGAGATGCCGTCTTGAACCAAATTCCAGCTTGAAGGTCTTCCTTGCTTTACTCGATCTTAGCAAATTCCTTTATTACTTCTGTAAGCTCCATAAACCTAAGAATCAACATTTTAATCTTTTAGGTATCATTTTCGACGGAAAATAAGTAAAATCATCACAAATAAAAGTCGATACGAAGTAAGAAATATGATCAATTTACGGGTCATCAAATGCCCTTACACTTGAAATTTGCTTTTCACTATATACCAAAGATACGTAGTATTAGTGAATCAATTATGGAATAAAATAGTAATATACAGTAGAAGAGTAGAAGAAAATGTTTGGAACAACTCTTCTAGTCTTCTGTAAGACAACATTAATTATTGTTAGATAATCAGTTATATTAATTAGTATACGTCAATTTTGATCATTTAATAACTTTGGAGGTAAGATAATCAACTCGAATATGCAACCTTATGAACCGATCATATGAGGGACGGAGCCAGGAATTCGTATTAAGGGGGGCCGAAAATAATTTGTATAATAAGATACAATGCATAGATCAAAGTGATTCTCTTACGTGTGAATGATATAATACGACATTCTTTAAATATCCGAGACAATTATAGTACTTACTCGACAAGGTGAGAAAAAGAAGAAAGACCCAACAATAAAACCAAAATGGTTCCTTACATAGTCGAAAGAAAAAAATAACAAGCAACATGTCGAGTTGCTTGAGTAGGTCAGGTACGATTAATAAAAATGTATAATTAATATATCAACAAGTTAAAGAAATAGATGAGGTCGTAATCATTTTTATATACTAAAAACATCAATCGTATATAAACTATATGTAAAGTCTCGTATCAATTTGTTAACTTTTCATAATAAAATGTTTTATTGTTAACTTTTAATACAAAATGAAAAAATAAGACTATAGCTGTCTACTAAAATTAATAAAGTGTTTAAATTGCAATAAAATTTGTTTCATTTTTACAGATACGTATTTATATTTCTATTAAAAAATACACCATTGCATTGAGACAACAAAAAGCAAATACAAATCACTAGCATCTTTCTCTTTCTTCTAATATACTCCTGGTTTTCTTTTCTTCCATGTTTTTTTTTTTTAGAACGGCAATTTATAAATAAAAACTAGCAAGGAGCTAGGAAATTACAAGGAAATAAGATAAGGGGTTTTATACCAGTCGTCCCATCTAATAGATCTTGTACATCTAGACCGACACCAACTATAAGAACTAGATACCACACTATCAAAAATGTCCGCTATTAGAGGACGGTCAACACCAAAAAGCCATAGTTATCAGTAAAAAGGGTGGACCACAAGATCGAAGTATAGTAGACTTTGAACACATTCAGAGTCCAATCGTTTATTATTGCACTAAGCTCATTGACACCGGCCTTAATGATTGTGCCCCAATCAGAATATAGGATGCTTGCCAACACCCTAACATCTCTCAATGTTAAATGCACCCGATCAAACTAGTGACCCAAGGAAGGGTGGGGGTTGTTAGTCCCGATAGATCTATCCATAACACCAGCGCTCACTATAATAGCAATTAACGGTTCATGATAATAGGGACTTCACGGCAATAAGGTAACTTAGGCATTAATAATCAGGCAGTAATCTGGATAGCATACACTTTGAAAAACACTTGTGTCCGTAGTAAAACAATCATGTCTAAAATTCACGGTTTCAAATATAGATATTCACGATCTCAAATCATGTAGTAACAAATCAAGCTTTAGTAAAAATAGTCATGTAACGCTTATATAGTAGAAATCAATAAGTTCACTTAGTAAAACGAGCATGTATTCCCCTCGCGGGTTTATAAAACATTGAAAAGATTGAAATGCGAGACTATGAACTCACCTTGAGTGAATGGAAATCAACAAGTATTCACGATAGAAAATGCGTCACGGAAATGACGGAATGCAACCTAATCCAATATAGGTCGTATAAGTACCAAGTACTTGAATCTAATCTTATAGTTGTTACATCGTACTATCGTTCGGGCTATCATAATTAAAGAGGTCATGACATGACGTTCGAGGAGTTAGGACACTTTAAATCGTAAATCCAACAACTCGTCGAAACGCCATCCGAAGAGGCCTCATCATTATGAAACTCCCTAGTAATATAGTACTTTGATAACCACATAATATTCTATATAGCTCAATCACCAACTAATGGTTTTGGTAAAATTGGGTTTAAGAAGTTAAAACGTTTATAATTACCGTTTTAGTAAAACTAGCATAACTTTTGCGTTTTAAGCCCGATTCTCGCGTTTCTTATGCCCATCTTTTCGTATCAAGACGAGTTATCATAAATTGACATTTTCGAATTTCGGACCTACTGGTGAACAGTAAAAATTACTGTTCACATCAGACTGTTGTATTAATTTCATCGATTTAATTGTCGTAAAACCGTAAAGTCGTATTTTATTCTTATAGCTCCGTTTTTAAGATCTTTCGAGGAGTTTCTCGTATTTGAAAGTTCTATATTTTTATGAGGTTTACAAAAATATAACTTTCTGTCATGAATAGTAACTTTTATAAAAATAGTTTTATAAAAGTATTAATTGTCGTAAACTTGCGAAATTCATAACTCGTTCGTTATTAATTGAAAAATTACGATTCTTATCATTTTGGAATCCTAAAAATATGTATTATTTGTTAAAAATATCAACCCTTGCTGTTTATAATTTTTATAAAAATGTTTTTATAAAAATTTACTTACGACTTCGTTTATTAACGTATAACTCGTTTTTAACGTAACTTTTTCGTTATTAATCCGTTTAACAAGTTTCTTACTTTTTCGGAATCGTCGTGAAATGTATTATCTTATAAAAATATAAAATGAGTATGTCAAATTTCGTATTTTGGACAGAATGTTGGCTTGACTTAGTTGAGTCCATTTTTGATCTTTTCTTTATACTTTGTTTTCATACTTTTCCACTTTTACATATAAACTACAAGTGTACAAGTGTATTTCTTCCAACATACTTTATTTTAGTGTTCTAATAACATGATTAAAAGTCCATAATCAATCTTAACTTGTCTTATGTATTTCTTTAACTTGAAACATATTAAGAAACTATAAAAACCCTAATTATCCCATAATCATGTTTACACCAAAACCATATGATACAACATTTTCTCATCCTTTTTAACATGATGTAAGTTATAACACAACTTATATATAAGTGTGTAAAATGATCATTTCAAGTGAAAACTTTATTTTCATGATTAAAACCTAAATGGTGATATAAGCTAAATAGAAATATCATATGCATAATAATGAAAGTTATAGCAACATAAAGAGTTTAAATGGACCTTAAGAAGAATGATGGTGATGATGAACAAGTACTAAACCCTTGTTTAGCCACAAAAACCAAACTTGCACTTTATAAACCCTTACTTTCCTTCACTAAACCCTAGCTTCCTTTTTCTTGATTATAACTTGGAAATGGTTAACCAATGCTTGCAAATGCCTTAGTACATCTTAGGATATGTGTATATAGAAGTGTAAGGGTTGTAGAAAATTTTGTATGGATTTAGTTGGGTGGTGTTCTTGTGCCGTGGCCTAGGATAGAGCAAAAGAGAAGTTTTTGTGAATTTTTCCTAAGTGTTAAGTGATATATGTGTTAGTTGTATGTATATAAAAGGTTTACTTGGTCAAGGAGACATAAGGGTGTCCTAGGGATGGCCTTAGTCATGGTTATTAGTCAAAGGATGGTAGGGATGGGGGGTATGGTGTGCCATAAAGTGGTATGGCATGAACTTGACCAATGTGTAAGACTTATCACAATTTTCATGTATATATTTATACATGGTGCAAGTAATTTCGGCAAAACAAAGAGGTATATGATATATTTATGTAATTTTTATGTATTGGGTATAAAAGTGGGTATTTGTTGAAGCGTAGAAAAGTTTTCGTGGTTCCGGGAGTGCCTAAACGCAATTTATCGCGAAACGTATACACTTTACGTATCCGATAAAAATAAAATGAACAAAGTTAATAATTATCCTTAAAATAATTATATAACCCTTGCTTGATGTAAACATTTAATTGTTTGATGCCCGTTTACATTGAACGCTAATTTTTAGCTTACGCGATTTAAACTTAATTCATGAAATTACAAGCAAACGCGTACAACACTAAAAATAAATAGTACATTTATCGACGTCGTCAATGACTTGAAAACACAGGGTGTTATAATGTTCGTGTGATGATATGAGTTGTTGGATTCTAGTGTGCATTGATACAGAGAGATAACGAACAAAATTCAATAAACATGTGCCCCTCTTTTTTAGGTCTATTTAGGGAGTATTAACTCTAACATATGGAGACTCGTAGTTTGTTAAGGGAGTGAAAAATGACGTATGTGCCATAGTGTGGAGCTTTGCGTGATGCTGTAGGTGGATGTGACTAGCCGCGTATGATGGTTTTGTATTGTCAAAAGTCTGTAGAGGATGATCGTAGTTTTGCGAGGCGATTGAATAATTTGCTTTAAGAAATGGAGAGTACGTACGATGAGAAAGTGAATTTTATTCGGGAGTTGGAGGCTGTGTCAGGTGTTGATGCGGCAGCCAAGACAACTGACTTTTTAAATGAGAATTTATGGAAGGATGATAAGTGGGTGCGGAAGTTGCGTAACATGGAGATGGATTCTAACTTGTTGGCCTTTGAGAAGGAGCGTTTCATCGAGAAGCTTTAATGTGTTATGTGAGGATTGAATAAATGCATTTCTGTCATTGTGTTGTGTGATGTTGTGTTGAATAAGTGTTTTGTATTTTCTATTTCTTTGCTTTGTTGTTGTAACGTTTGGCCTGTTTAAGTGTATTGTTTTATGAATGAAGGTTTGGTTGTTTGTGAAGCTGTTTATATTTTATATTGTCAGTGTTTGTGTTATGTTAAATTTGGCAAATTTTAATGTTGATATCAAATGTAAATATTTGGTCAGAATTGGTGTTATAAAGAATAGCAAAAGTATTGTTTACTTTTCAAAAGCCTGTGAAAGGAGATAAGGACAAGTGTTCAATAGAGAAAGTGAACATTATTGATGAAGTTTTTTTCTATTTAAGGAGGGTTGAGAAGCTCAAGGGGACCATAGGTTAAAGGGTTTAGTTGTTTTGTGTGGTAGAACGACTTTGTGTATTGTTGCAGAAATAAAGTACGTACTGTATGTGTGATTAGATTGATTCTGTGTTCTATTGTGTGTTCTTGTGTCTGTGTTTTTCTGTTTGTTGTATTTTCGTTTATTATTTTCAGTATGTTTGTTTTTTATTTCCGTGTATTTCCACTTATGTTTTTATGTAACTTGTCTTTTAAATGAGGGTCTGTGAATTTTTGGTGAGATGTCAAGTTATGATTTGTTTGGGGCAATATTAAAGTTAATAGGCAAAGTATTAGAAAAAGTAATATTTTTGGCTTAGGACTTACATTAATTGGTGCTGAACTGGTCATGGAGTCTTCAATCTCCTTTTGGTTTCTTTGTTTCTGCAGATGGTTCCAGAATGAGACGTCTTTTTGCACTTTTTTCATATGCTCTGTCATCTTCTTCTTAGGATTTTCCTGTTTTTGTAGTTATAGCAGGGCTGAGTATTGGTGTTCCTGTTTTTGGAGGAGAGAAAACGTGTTTTGTTTCTGCAACGCTACTTGTGCCATCACCTGATGTGTTGATGCTGAAAACATCGTCTAGAGTGAATTTTGTGACGTGTGCAAAAGTGTTGTAGCGGAACTGAGAGATACTGGTTTTTCCCTCTGTTGCCAAGACTTCTGGTGGTATCTTTTTTAGGTTTGCAGGCTTATATTTTTCGACCAGTTCTTTACATGAGTGACCCGTTATTTTGTCAGCTGCTGGGGTTAAGAAAGTTAAAGATGTTGTTCCTGAAGTGTCTGTGATGTAGGCTTTAAACTTGTACCTGAATATATTTTGCAAGCATAGCATGTATTAGTTTTTTTGATTTTTTTGCTGTGTGAGCATAGGGTGTTAAGCAAGCATACTTGAAAAACGGTCCAGGCTGTGGTCCATGGTCTAAGCAAGTCTAGTTGTTTGCTTGTTTTATTGTAGTTCTGCTACACTGATGGCATGACTCATAGAACCATTCCCTTTTGGAGTTGATGCTTTTGATCGTTACTTCGGCAGTGAATCTTATTGCCTGTGACATTTGTCAGAAGTTACAATTGTTTATTCATTGAATTTAAGGGAAGTAGTCTAGTTTTTGAAATTTACCTTGTAGCTAGCGTAGTATGTATTAGTATTCTTTGATTTTTTTGCCGCTGTTATGTGGCAACAGGGTGTTGAGTAAGGATACCTGAAAAAACGGTCCAAGTTTTAGTGGTCATGGTTTATAGCAAGTTAGTTGTTCCTCGTTTTTTTACAGCAGTTCTGTACACTGATGGCAATGACTCTAATAGAACTTTCCATTGGTTGTTGAATGCTTTTGATCGTCTGCTTAAGCAGTGCAAGCTTATTGCCTTTGAGACATTTGTCGGAAGTTACGATGGTTTACCTATTTGTGTTTAAGAATGTAGTCTAGTCTTGATACTCTTTACCTTGTAGACTGTGAGGTTTTGTTCAAGCAACGTTTTGGAGCGGAAATCTGTTTCTTTTGTTTTTCTTGATCAATGTCTATCATGCGGGAATTTACACACTATGAGTGGGGGGGTCTCTTGATATTTAGCTTTGTACCTGCATATTGATAACTGGTAAAGTTTTGTATTAAAAAAATGTTTTACTAAAGATGTAGGACATTTGGTTTCTTACAGAGCACGTGATGTCTCAGCCTCGAGAATGTTCGGGATTAAGTAATAGTACGTTGCTGGTGTTGCGGCTAGTTGGTAATCTACATTGTTATAAATGTGGGTGTGTTTAGAGAATTTATTTTGAATTATAAGTATTTTATTGTTTAGATTGTGTATTTATCACCTCTGTATTTGGAGACACGACATGAGCTAACAGTTATGATGACCGGTTGTTCCATTTTTTCGAGGTCTGCTTGTCCAAAATGTTCAGCCATTTCATCCCA
>BQNB010192942.1:0-11575 GCA_026074375.1 Tanacetum coccineum
TGCCCTCGTGGCTCTTTTCGGTGCCATTTTCTTCAATCGTAAGAAAATACAATACCCGTTAGATTTCAATACAATCATAACATGACGTAACATATACATCATAAATAAAATAAGATCACATCACATAGTGAAATATACAACCAACACAAGATCGACATAACATAATACATCCATTCCATATATAAACTGGAAATATACATGATCTATTTGGTACACAACGATTTCCTATCGCTAGGTACAAAGTGAAAATAAACCTAGAGCCTTACTAGCCGGGAGTTACCCGTAATACTTAGTAGGCTATACAGGATAGCTAATCAAAACAAAAGATCTATACCGTCTGCTAGCTGGGAGTAACCCATAAAACTTAACAGACTGCATAGTAGATACAATCATAACCAACGTCTAGGAACTGCTACCAGTATCCTCCAAGGTGTCAATGCGCGCTCCAGCCTCCAGGGCCTGGATACGCATGATATGCCGAACAGCAAGATCATCTGCAGCCTGACGCTGCCACTCGTGGCGACGTGCCTCAGTCTCTAACAATGTAATCCGTGCCTCTAAGGTCCTGCTGTAAGCCTCAGATCTAGCCAAATCCTGACGGCTCTGAATACTCTCCTGCTCGTAGGCAAGTCTCTCTCTCCTCAAAATCTCAATCTCAGCTCTCACAGCTGCACGATCCTTTTGGGCATCGTGATGTCGTGTGCAAAACTCTGAGCTCTCTCTAGTGCAAACATCTACCTGGTAACTGATCCTCCTGTTGACCAACTCTAGGGCGGTCATCATCCTCCTCTCAGTATCTAGGAGTCTGGTCTCTATAGTGGGTCCTGGCTGTCTCGCAGCAGCAGCAGCAGAACTCTCTCCAATCTCACACCCAGGTCTGGGAGTGGTAAGTAGTAGTCTCTTCCGAGGCGGTGCGTCAGCCTCGGGAACATCAGCTCTGCGGCTACTAGATGGTGCAGGTAGAGGGATAGGTAACAACTGTGGGGTCCCTGATGGGTGTACTGAATGATAGTAGGCTGATGCTACATCTCTCATCTCAACCTCGAGTGCTCTAGGACTAAGAGGTCGAATCCGTGGAGCTAGAAAGGATGGTGGTAATAGAGGTATAGGTGCCTCATCCTCAGCTGGTACTAAATCCTCAGGATGCTCAGGCTCAGGAATGTACACTGGTATATGGTTCTCAGGTACATACTCCGGATGTCGTGGTGCCTGCTCGAACAACTGTTGGGCAGCCTCCTCGTAAGGATCCTCAGATGGAATACTCCAAGATCGTGCCTCAGAGTGAACAGACGTATAAGTAACCGCGGAATCGGCCGACATGACTACTGTGACCAGCAGAAATAACTTATATGAGTATATTATATAAGGCTCTTATTGTAATATACGTAATATATTATAACCACGTATATCAATTATGAATGCATCTAGTCCCACTAATGCAACAAATAGTGTATGCATGAATGTATGCACATATGTATGTCCCGTGTACAACCCCGTTGTATGAATTCGTTGTTTGAAAATGGTTATAGTCCAGCAAAAACATTTTGACCTGGTTCTCTATAACCTTGGCTCTGTGGCCAATCGTAACACCACCATACACCCCAAATTGGGTCGCAGCGGAATAATGTCCGGGGCGTGGTTACATCAAGATCCACACACAAGATATATAAGAACGACACAAAAAGTCGTTTAAAATTATACATTGGATTTTTAATTAAAAGAGTGTTAATAAAATACAAAAGCATTTAGCATTACTTGTTCATTTGGTGGTCGAATATTACAAAAGTTGACGAATAAAATTTTCCCCAAAATATGATGCACCTAAATCTTTTAAAAGCTGTGCAATCCAAAATATAAACCCAA
Source organism: Tanacetum coccineum (assembly GCA_026074375.1). NCBI lineage: Eukaryota > Viridiplantae > Streptophyta > Magnoliopsida > Asterales > Asteraceae > Tanacetum > Tanacetum coccineum. The sequence continues at coordinate 1,864 of BQNB010192942.1, forward strand.
TGCATCCTTGCATCCCATGCCTATTGAATCTCACTGAAAACATTGCTGTAAAAACGTCACAAAATTTGTTTGGTGAATTCCATAGGTTTGTTAAATATAAATTGCATACTGCAACTTTTAGTGATTAATTGGCAACACATGCACTCTCACAAACAGATTACAATTACTACTAAGCTCACGCCACTAGAAAGCTCGACAATCTTTCTGCAATTGAAACTATATATGGCAATTTAACGCCCATAGTATCCGTATTGTCTACCCTAAACATCCAAAATTCGACGATGCCTATAACGTTCGTATCTGGTTTACTTGTCACCCGAACGGGTGAGGTCGTTTCCCGAATAGGAGCTATTAAATAACATTCGCGCGTCACATAATGTTAATTCCAACTACATCTATGCAATGACAGTGCATGACCATGGGACATAATGGGTAAATCGCAACTTAGGCCAAACATGTAATCAATACTTGCGATCCAATTTAGTAAAACAAGCAGTGTTTCCACCCCATAATTTATTAATCATTGAAAACGTAAAAATGATGGGCTATGAACTCACCTTGAGTTCTTATAATCCAAATTATCCGCAGATAATGATAGCGTCAGCGTAAGAAGATCGGAAGTAAACCAAAATTATCATGATGTGCCCAGTTAAAAAGTACTCTCATGGGCAGGGGAAGGGAAAATCTTTAGACCCTGTTAGTTACGTTAAAATCTACAATAACAATTGATATAACTAAATCTGTTATACGTTGCATATCCAACCACACAAGTCGTACTCTCACCCCATCGGGTCGCCTCGCCTATTGGCTCGCTAACTCATAATTAAAGAGGTCATGACATGACGTACGAGGAGTTAGGACACTTTAAATCGTAAATCCAACAACTCGTCGAAACGCCATCCGAAGAGGCCTCATTATGAAACTCCCTAGTAATATAGTACTTTGATAACCACATAATATTCTATATAGCTCAATCACCAACTAATGGTTTTGGTAAAATTGTGTTTAATAAGTTAAAACGTTTATAATTAACGTTTTAGTAAAACTAGCATAACTTTTGCGTTTTAAGCCCGATTCTCGCGTTTCTTATGCCCATCTTTTCGTATTAAGTCGGGTTATCGATATTTGACATTTTCATAAATTTTCTCAACCGATGAACTAACTTTTACTGTTCCATGACAGACATGGTTCGTAAAAACGTATCCCGTCGTCGAAAAACCCTAAAATGCGTACTTTTTATTCGTTTATAGCACTCCTTTTCTAATGATTCTTTCGAGACGTTCTCGTATTTGAAAGTTCTATATTTTTATGAGGTTTACAAAAATATAACTTTCTGTCATGAATAGTAACTTTTATAAAAATAGTTTTATAAAAGTATTAATTGTCGTAAACTCGCGAAATTCATAACTCGTTCGTTATTAATTGAAATATTACGATTCTTATCATTTTGAATCCAAAAATATTAATAATTTATTACAATACTAACCCTTGCTGTTTGAGATTTTTTTATAAAAATATTTATAAAAATTTATTACAGACTTCGTTTATAACGTATAACTTGTTTTTAACGTAACTTTTCGTTATTATCCGTTTTAACAGTTTCTTACTTTTTCGGATCGTCGGAAATGTATTATCTTTTAAAATATAAAATAAGCAGTCAAAATTCCGGATTTTGACAGCCCACTTTGCTTAGGCTTGTTGACCCATTTGTAACCTTTCTTTACTTACTACTTTTGTACTTTTTAATCACAAGTCTCATATATCATATATATTATAACTCATACATATATTAAATGTCTATTGTCCATATTAGTCCCTCATTGTCAAGTTACTATGTCCAACAAATCCATTAATCTATAATAAAACCATAACATTACTTAAGTAAACTTAATTTACTATTTTCTCAATAATCATTTTTTATACATAACCAAGTGTGTACAAGTGTATATTTCTTCCATAGGACTTTTATTTTTAGTGTTCTATTAACATGAATAAAAGTCATAATCAAGTAATAACATGTCTTATGTATTTCTTTAAGTTGAAACATATTATGAAGTTATGAAAACCCTAATTTATCCATAATCATGTTTACATCAAAACCATATGATACAACATTTTCTCATCCATTTTAACATGATGTAAGTTATAACACAACATATATATAAGTGTGTAAAATGGTCATTTCAAGTATATATCTCATTTTCATGATTAAAACCTAAATGGTGATTTAAGCTAAATAGAAATATCATATGCATAATAATGAAAATTATAGCAACATAAAGAGTTTAAATGGACCTTAAGAAGAATGATGGTGATGATGAACAAGTGCTAAACCCTTGTTTAGCCACAAAAACCAAACTTGCACTTTATAAACCCTTACTTTCTTTCACTAAACCCTAGCTTCCTTTTTCTTGATTATAACTTGGAAATGGTTAACCAATGCTTGCAAATACCTTAGTACATCTTAGGATATGTGTATATAGAAGTGTAAGGGTTGTAGAAAATTTTGTATGGATTTAGTTGGGTGGTGTTCTTGTGCCGTGGCCTAGGATAGAGCAAAAGAGAAGTTTTTGTGAATTTTTCCTAAGTGTTAAGTGATATATGTGTTAGTTGTATGTATATAAAAGGTTTACTTGGTCAAGGAGACATAAGGGTGTCCTAGGGATGGCCTTAGTCATGGTTATTAGTCAAAGGATGGTAGGGATGGGGGGTATGGTGTGCCATAAAGTGGTATGGCATGAACTTGACCAATGTGTAAGACTTATCACAATTTTCATGTATATATTTATACATGGTGCAAGTAATTTCGGCAAAACAAAGAGGTATATGATATATTTATGTAATTTTTATGTATTGGGTATAAAAGTGGGTATTTGTTGAAGCGTAGGAAAGTTTTTGTGGTTCCGGGAGTGCCTAAACGCAATTTATCGCGAAACGTATACACTTTACGTATCCGATAAAAATAAAATAAATAAAGTTAATAATTATCCTTAAAATAATTATATAACCCTTGCTTGATGTAAACATTTAATTGTTTGATGCCCGTTTACATTGAACGCTAATTTTTAGCTTACGCGATTTAAACTTAATTCATGAAATTATAAGCAAACGCGTACAATACTAAAAAAATGAATAGTACATTTATTGACGTCGTCAAAGACTTGAAAACACAGGGTGTTATAGTTCAAGTACGGTTCCGGTTTCATTACGGGAATTTTTGATAATTACCGACGAGAACCATTGTGTGTAAAAAAAATCATTTTTTAGTTTTCAATTATTCATAAACGACACAAACACATACAAAAATGTCTCCAACACAACAATGCAAATCGTTCCAATAATTCAAATCGAATGATCTTGATGATGATAAATGATCTGGATTATAAAGGTTAGAGTTTTAAGTATTATAGATTTAGGTTTTAGAAATTTTTACAGCTTGGTAATGGCCTAATGTGTCGGTTTTATTTTCTATTTTCTTAAAAAGCTGCATATTCTACATAATGTCCCAAATAAACCTTATAAAAATTTCTATTTTTAAAAGAATGGTTCTTTTCGCGAAAGTACCGAAACCGACCGGTTTTGTTCCGAACCGTCCCGATAGCCGAAAATTTGGGATTTTAGGAACCAAGAACCGGATCATGGTTCTAATATGCGGCTCGGTTTTGAAACGGTTTCGGTACGGTTTCTCGGTTTTTTTTTTGGACACCCTGCAATATATTCTTTGCATCTGTGGATGGATATTAATGGATTGAGGTGAATTTTGTATGTAGAGAAATTAAGTGGAATGAAATTCAATTATAGCTGAATCTGATCTTTATTTGATTTAACTCAAAACAGTTTTATCAAAAAGAGACATGTCAGTTGAAACAATTTGTTTTGCGTATAGGTTTAGCCGTTTGGTAATGAGCGTATGTTTCATACAAATAAAATGAAATCTGGAAATAAAACTCCCCAATCACATTAAGTTTAGCTAACAGGTTTGCTGTGTTGTCTACTAGTTACTACATTATTACATTATAGATTATGTGGTATTGTGGTAATATGAAGGGGCATTATTATTTTTTGTTTGAAGAAAAAAGAGTTTACTAAGTCTGTGTTCTTAAGTTTTTTCATTAAAGAAAAGTAAAGGAAAAGAAAGTAAACACTTTCATCTCAAAATTGGAAGGACACTCTTTACTTTAATAATCATCAAAATAACATTAAGTTTCCTTCCATTTGCTTTTCTTTTCTTTCTTAAGTACTACTCGAGAACACAACCTCATCTGTTTCATTTTCATTTTCTTTCCTTTTCTTTCTTAACTCTAACTCAAGAACACAGTGGCACAAGGAAGTCCTTCGTAAGAAAGAGTGAAAGGCACTCTAAGTAATAGTTGTTAAGATCTCAATCGCGATTTTTTTTTTTTTTAAGAAAAAAAACCCCCCCCCCCCCCCCCTTACGACTTACATACTACAAAGCGAAAATGATCTCATTCATACGTAAGTTCTTGCTGAGATAGGACCTTAATAGAATCCCGATATTTACCATATGATCTTAAGATCTCGTTTGATCCGATCTTACTTTATACAGACCACAATTTAAAAACTACAAATTTATGTATTAATTTTGTAGAATATGAAAAACAACATTAAACACTTCATAATGACAATTTTGATATACATTTTCATGATATATGATATATAATAATATTTGTATTTGCATAATTTTACAACGCATATTAGGGAAATGACACTGTAGTACGATCTTAACATCTTGATCTTGTAAAAACGAAAAATCATGATCTTAAAAACATTAGTTTAAAGTACTAAGTAGGAAACAAATGGGGCCAAATCTCACCATTGCAAGAAAGTTTTTTTTATGAAATCATAAATATAGGCCCTTTTCATCATGTAGGTCATGTGCCCCTCTGTAATTGCTTCATGTGAACCCTTAAACCTTATTTCATGTCAAATCAAATCTATATATAAGAGAATATTTGTTCAACATCATATATGATGATTGATGATTAGCGATTTTAAGGTTCAAACTAAAAGTTGGCGCATGATCTTTAAAGTGCTAAAGAAGATTCAAATTAAGGGCCCGTTTGTTTCGTGGTGTTGGAATGGATTAGTTTTTTGAAAATGTAAATAACTTGTTTGGTATAAAAAAATGTGGGCCCAGGTTTTTAAATAATGATAAATATTCGGTATATTTGATTCATGATCAAATTGCCAGGTTTTGAAAGAAATTTGAGGGTATTATTTTGTCTTTTGCGAAAAGATGAGCCTTTAATTAATGGAAACCAATCACTTTACTTCTAAACTCATTTTATAATAATAAATCTAATTATATTTTTTTATATATTGTTTTTAATTAAAATTATTTTATTAATTATATATTTTCTCTCTCCTACATTTATTTTAAAACTTATACTAAATCTAAATCTAAATTCAAATTCTAATCCAAATTTAAATCCAAATCAATCCCACTAACAGACCAAACGGACCCTAAAATAGAGTTTGCCAATTCTCATAAGGGGCTCCTTTTAACAAGCTCATTGGATGCTGATATGATAGATTAAAGAAGACCCGTTAGAATTTAGAAGTATGAGTAATGACTAATGAGTGTATGGCAAGCATTAGTTCTCCAAGTTCATTGTATTTTGTTGCGGAGTAAATCGCAGACAGTCTTTGTGGCGTGATTAGATCTAAACTCGTTTAAAAGAGAGATCAGTACAGTGGCGTCATCGCGCCGCGTCATGGCACTAGCCCAAGACATGACGCCAGAACCCATACCATCACTTGCACCATACACCTTGGCGCCGTCATCTCCGGCCCACGTTGTAGGCTTTTTTTTGAATTTGAACGTTTGATAACGGCAAAGAGAGGAAAATCTAGCCGTTTAAGGTGGTTGGGAGGTGATGTTTTTTAATAATAAATCCTCATTTTTTTAAAAATTTACCCTCTTAAAAATCTTATAAATACCCTATTATTCAACCATTTTTTACACACTCGTTCATTATCATTCCTAACTCAATATTTTCTACTTCAATCACCAAAATGAATCCCAACCAAAATTGGATCAACACCATGCTCAATGACCCACAAAATCAAATACCACATTCATCTTTTTTGTCTCCCAACACGCCTTCATCCACAAGTTCCACTTTCTCCACTCAATTTCCATACTCGCAAATCCCTACTCAATATACCAACTTTAACCCATATCTCCCTCAAATTTCACCCGAACAACAAATTATATTTCAACAATGGCAACTTCAACAATAATTTCAACATACCCAAATTGCTCAACAAAATCTAAACCAACCGATTCTTCCCAACAACAATACCAACAACCACAAGAACAAGAAGTCAACGCGAGCCCGACGTCGAAATTATAGGATATTGGATATCATCACAAATGAGTGGTAGTGATTAAGTCGGAATGCTAAAGAGAGAAACAAAGAAAAATGCACACTCCTCTAGAGAGAAAAAGTGTGTGTGTATAAAATGACTAACCACATCTTCCATAAGATGGAGGAGGCTTATATATGTTTACAAAGAACTGGCCCAATAGCCTAATAGATAGGCTTACACATTGGGTTTAACACCCGGCCCATTACCGTATGTCATACGATTGACGTTTAACTTCGAGCTACAATAAATGATAAAATACACGGGGTGACCGAGTCTTTTTCTAATATCTAACAATCTCCCCCTAAGGGAGGTCACCCTATAAAATACTAACTTAAGCTCAGCAATCTTCTGATTGATCTTGTGTATAAGCTCGTAGTCTTTTGATTCTTCATCTTGATACCTTGTACTTTGATGTAGTGATCTGTAATATTTAATTTTAAGCTTGTTCCTTAATTCAACTTGAATGTGATCTTGAGCTTCTTTGAGATCATCAGCCAAACGTAATCTCTAATCATCATCTTGTGGTGTTTCGCCATCTTGTTCTTGTGACATCTGGACCGACTGCGTATACTAGTTCAATCATGAAAGCTTGCTATTATTATGTTTCTGTTTCTTTATTACATCAATAATTTCATTACTTTTGACATGCTGAGAAAAAAGTGAATATCATAGTTTGCGAAGAATTGAAACTTACTTACTTTCATGATTCTACATAAGTGGTTTAGGACGATTATAGAGCATGCGGTTTATGTACTTCGAATTCTGCTGGAGCAGGGTATCTCCATCTCCATCTTTACTTGAACCTGTAATAAAATAGTTAGCAATAAAGTTTGTAGACGAATATGGCTTTGTCATTTGCCCGAGTTTGGTTGGATTAACCTTCGAATCCGTGAGGACCGACCTCTAATAAGGTAGATTCAACTTAAGAAGAATCTCCTTGACATGATTTCCACTATAAATATTGGATCTTCTCATGTGTAAACATCAGAATCACCTTACTTGCGTGTTCTCTTTATCGGAACGTCTCAAAGCAGACAACACGATAAGAGTGAATCGGTTAGTTACTGTCTTACCGATTGAAGAAGAAAATTGATTTGAAAATCAATCGACGTGTTACTTGAGAAAGTGTTTTTGTAACACATCGAGAGTTTTAGACTTTTATCAAAATTCATCAACCGTTAATTCATAATCTGGAACAAGTTTGATTCATATAGAATCGCACCATCGTTTCTTTCCAGTTGTCACAAGTTTGATCCATTTAGGATCTCACAAGTCACCTACCAAGAGCTTGTTTGATGTTGGCTCTAGCAGGATTTCCATCTTCACTGTGATACTTAGGTATCACTCGGATGTTCTGGCAATACCACAAGGATAATGCGTAGGACTCTTATGATAATCCTTGTTTTCACATTGTGTGAAGGACAAGTAAAATAGAATAGTGTCCTAATGAGATTAATTGATGATCTCTTGGCTCTAGACTCAATTGTGCATTTTGGTTTTAGTGATCGAAGGCTGGAGCGGACTGCCACCTTTTCAATATCAACTAACTCGGAGTGAGAAAGTCAATAGATAACGTGTTTAGTCTTCGTGAGAAATGAAACAGAAATCTTTTAAGAGATTCTGAGTGGCTAGGGAGGGTTGTGCATTGCATCACTGGGTCCATGACGGCTTTCTTCAATGTCAGCAATCATCATTGTGATTCTGACAGCAGATGTATTGACCCGGTTTCTGCCTAAGTGTATAGAGGGCTTCTTTCTTTTCACCCTTTATCCTTACAATTCTTTTTCATTCTTCAACCCCTTCAGTGCTTACCGAGACTTCATGACTAGTACCTTGTTGGGTTTGTTCCAGTACTAGCTCCATCTCAGTCGGCACTATTCCCTTATTCTTACTTTATTCCTTTTTTATGTCATACCTAAGGACTTCTACACTAACTAGTGGATTGTCCCTGGGTAGATCCCTCCAGTTCTGGGTGAATGATGGGAACTAATACCTAACCATACCAACCTTATAACTTCGATAAAATTAAATACATGGTCGGTCTTTTTGGTACAGTTCACCTTGCCATAAAACCAATTGAAAAACTCAATCAGGTACTTGTGATATAAATATCAAAGCTTTTAGTACCTCGGTTGTTTTTGAATTTTCAGAAACCCTCCCCCTCAACATGTGCATCGATTAAACGAAAATGTTTTGCACAATGATGATGGAGTATATACATGAGTCCACAAAATCACAGTTTTTATCAGTTTTCATATTTAAATCATATTTTCTCCTCTTATCAAAAATTTCAAACCCTTTGATATTTTGGATATCAATGGATTCAAATATGTTAGAAAACTAGGAGAAAAATATGTTGATTATTTACAAGTCGAATAGGAAACACATAAATGCTCCCCCTCAATCTATGAGGGTATGTGTGAGTGTCAAGTATAATAATTTTTGAAATATTTAAGTTTAACGAAAAACTCATGAAAAATTTATACAATAACACTTAACACCTAAAGATACACTATATACTTATAATAATGTACAAGATATATAATACAAAATAAGATGATATTGACCTGAGTATCGGAATGATGAAATCATTTAGTTCGCTGGATAAGTTTGTAGTCAACATCTCTTATCCTTCCACTCACAAAGCTTTCAAGACTGTTGAAAATTATCCTAACTAGTCTCTCTTGATCACCTCCATGAACTCCTTACTTCTCCTTTTATCATCCTCAGACAAAATTCTATTCTCCATGCTCGGATTGTACTTGAACAGCCTGAAGTCTTTGACCATATGATCCAACTTTTCTAGAACTCTTGTCAACGTACCATCACTAAACTTGTGCACCTCATTCAGTCTCATCATCTTCTTCTGATTAGATCTATCTTTGTAAATTACGGCTCTTGGCTTGCTGACGATGGTGTAATCCTCTTTGAATAGAAAATCAGTTGCATAAATCTCGGCTGTGTAATGTTGAGCTTCGTTTGATAGCTCTCAATACCGAGTTGCAAGTCTTCCACACGTTGTCTGATGGCTATATTCCTAATCCACAAGTTGACTGCGTTGAATAGATGAACTTTGTCAGCTCCAGATAAGTAGTTAAGCTTGCCTTGAAGATGAAGCAGGTACATGTCTTAAAAATCATTCGGATGCCGATTTTTGAAGTCGGCTTTCAAGATCTTGTATTCTTTGTAGTCAGCTCTGCGTAGAAAAATCTCTTTCAAGTATGTGTAACCGTATCTGGAGAAGGTCTTGAGACTAACAACACTAAGAATCCTCATGTGGGATCTGACTGCACTGCGATTAGAAGGGGCACTGTGTCTT
>BQNB010192943.1:0-11575 GCA_026074375.1 Tanacetum coccineum
TGAATGGAACAATGTTATGTTTTAAACGTCTCTTTTGAGTCGTTCTTTATATTCTTATGTTGTTGTGCTATGACTTAACAACCAAACTGTTGGTTCTGCTGCGTAATAAATTTGCGTGTGTTAAACATCTCATGTACCAATCTTACACTCGAAACAAGTTGCAAGTTCGACAAGCGTCAAAACACAAGTCTTATGTTCTAGTACTATGCACCCCGTTTATGGTGGGAGTGAGGAGGGGCTAATCTCCTAATAGCGCTATACATATGTACTAACGTCTCAATCTCGTTGAGGGGGATATAATGACCTAAAGTAGTGGCGGGTTCCAAGCATACAACAACATACATATCAAGTTCAAGTTCAAGTTCAAGTTCAACACGTTTGCCACGTTCAAATCAAGTTCAAGTATGCTTAAAATTTTAACACATAAAAGTACAAGCATAGTAATTTAAATACAACACATCATGCATTCCACCCCAAAATCTATTAAAACGGTAAAAAAGGGGCTATGAGAAACACACCTCAAAATTTATAGCAAAATGATGATTTCCCGGCAAATCACAAACAAGTAGGCAACCCAACGAACGCGCACCCTTCTACCAGAGACCTAAAGTAAGTAAATAATACTTATTATACTCTTAACGATATGCTCAGACTCACTAAATATTCGTTTGTTATATCATTCATCAAGTTACTTCATAAAACATCATTTTCACATTAGAGACGAAACCTTAAATTTGTCCTAAGTTTTGAGTGCCATTACGGGTAGCATTTAATCAAGTTACTTATCTTTATAACTTTTTCCTTCTGATATATCTTAGTATAATGTCTTATGAGACTTTACATGGTTTGATAATAAATTTCTAGGTCTTTAACCCTTTCAAATGGTCTTGCTAAAAAAAGGGCCCAGTTCTGGATAGGCTGCCTTGACTTGATGACTAGAGGGTCTTAAAAACGATTTTGGGCTCCAAGTTTTTGGTGACATGTTTATCATATCATGAACTTACTACACCCAAAATTTTAGCTTCTGAAATGGAGTTATGAGTGAGATAACTCAAAACCTTGCACTCTAACAAATCTGGAACAACTTACTGTTTTGCACACTTATCTTTCAAACGAGTTTTGATTGGCTTTTCCTTATTTCCAAGTTATGGTCATTGCATGTTGACATAAAAAAATTTGCAAACTGCCTTGGGATTAGGAGCCCTTCAGATGCACTTTTATCTTCCCAAAATCCTAAAAACGACTAAGACCACTCCAAATATCCTTTTTAACATCATTTTAGTGCTAAAAAACTTTCTTAGATCAAAGATTTATTGTTATTTAATTTGAAAAAAAGTTTATCCAAGTTTTAAGTCAAGAATAAAAGAAATAGCTCTCTTGGTGCAAGAACAACAAAAGTTGTCTTGCACCAAGGTTTGTACCTTGATTAGTGAATGATGAGAGTGACCTTTAGGAGCTGAGATAAATTAGTATCTTGATTGAACCCTTTTATAACCTCTTGATTCAAGATTCTTAACCCAAACTAGCTAGTTAACCCTTAAACATTGTTGTTCTTGATTCAAACCCTTAAAAATCTTGATTGTTCTTGTGATTTTTTTCTTGTTCTTGTTTGTAATGTTTTTAGAGAGATAAGAGGGAGAGAATAATGATTTTTAGAGTGAGAATAAGTGTGTGAGAAAATGGTTTTGCATGCCTTGAAATGGTATTGTCGTTTTGGTTAAGAAAAGAAAGATAGAGGAATTTTGCCATATGTAGTGTGGTTGTGGATCCTTTTGGCCGGCTATAAGGTGGGAGGGGGAGGGATATTGCTGCATTTTTTTTTATCATTTTGATAGTGTATTTTTTGGGTAAAAGGGACACTACCCCGGTAAAATATATTACTCCAAAAAAACGTTGAAGTACAATGGATATAGGTGAAGTCCTATATCACAACCCGTTACATGGGCAACAAACCTGCACATAAGTGCAACAAAACAAATTTGGTCAGTCGATCGACAATGACCCAAATTGCGTCATGTTCGCTACTAGTTCTCGGTAATTTGGTTATGAAGTCCATTATGATATTCTCCCATTTCCATTTGGGAATCTCTGGCTATTGAAGTAATCTCGATGGTTTTTGGTGCTCTGCTTTGACTTTAGAGCAAGTCAAACACTTACTAACATACAAAGCGATATCCTTCTACATTTCGGGCCACCAATATAAGTCTCGTAGATCATAGTACATCTTGTCTACTCCAGGATGTACAGAAGACTTTGCAGTATAGGCTTCATTCATTATCAAAGTTCTTAAATTGCCATAAACTAGCACCTAAATTCTTTCAGCAAGATACAATCCGCCATCTTCTTTTCTCTCAAACTGTTTGTCCAATCCTTTCAACATTTCTGCTGGAGTGTTGGTGCCCTTGGAAGCTTCGCTCTGAGCTTCCAATATCCTAGCCTTAATGCTAAAGTGAATTATCATGCTCATAGCTCGAGCTCGTCTCGGTTTCATTCGTTCTTTCCTACTCAATGCATCAGCTACTACGTTCGCTTTACCTGGGTGGTAGCGAATCTCGCAGTCATAATCGCTAAAAAGTTTTATCTATTGTCTCTGACGCATGTTTAATTCTTTTTGATCAAAAATGTGTTGAAGGCTTTTATGATTAGTGTAGATAACACTCTTTGTTCCATACAAATAGTGTCTCTAGGTTTTGAGAGCAAATACTACTGCGCCCAACTCTAAATCATGAGTGGTGTAGTTCTTCTCGTGGATTTTTAGTTGTCTGGATGCATATGCAATTACCTTGTTTTTCTACATCAACACATAACCAAAACCTTGGTTCGATGCGTCACAATAAAATACAAAGTCATTTGGTCCTTCAGGTAAGGCCAAAAAAAAAAACTAAAAAAATTTCAAGGAAGGCACACAACTGTCCTTTAAGGTCTGAAAGGTTCTCCCTGCTCATCACACCACTTGAACTCTATTTTTTGAGTCAACAGGGTGAGAGGTTTTGCAATCTTCGAGAAATTTGTGATTAATTGCTTGTAATATCCTGCCAATCCCAAGAACGAACGGATCTCAGTTGGGGTCTTCGGGGGCTTCCAATTTTTCACTGCTTCAATTTTGCTAGGATCCACATGTATACCTTCACTGTTCACTACATGACCGAGAAAATGAACCTCTTGTAGCCAAAATTCGCATTTTGAGAATTTCCTGAACAATTTCTCTTTTTCAAGCAACTCCAGTATCAATTTCAGGTGAACCTCATGCTCCTCTTTGGACTTTGAATAAATTAAGATGTCGTCAATAAAGACAATGACAAACTTATCAAGATACGACCTACATACGCGGTTCATAAGGTCCATGAACACCGCGAGGGCGTTAGTTAGACCGAAAGGCATAACCGTGAATTCAAAATGTTTGTACCTCGTCCTGAATTCAATTTTGGAAAAATACCTATGACCTTGAGCTAATTCGAAACAAGTCATCGATCTAGAGAGGGTAAATGGTTCTTGATAGTTAGCTTGTTCAGGTCTCGATGGTCTATACACATGCGGAACGAACCATCCTTCTTTTTCACGAACAACACCGGTGCTCCCTAGGGTGAAGAACTAGGTCTTATGAAACCTTTGTCTTGGAGCTCTTTAAGTTGGTTGGACAGTTCTTGCATTTTTGTAGGTGCCAATAGATAAGGTGATTTTTCAACAGGCATAGCTCCAGGAATAAGATCTATGTGAAACTCTACTTCGCGAGATGAGGGTAAACCCGATTAATCTTCCAGAAACACCCCAGGGAAATCACGTACAACATGGATGTCTTCGAGTTTTGGCTTCGTTTACTTTTATGGTCTTCAACAGTTTCAGATTCCCTTTGGGACATTCTCCATGAACTTCCAAATTCTCTCTGTTGGATAACAGAATCTGGACTATTTTCTCAAATGCAAACTTCCTAGCTCTTAAGCTTGGACATCAATCCCTATTCTAAGACCACGTCGAAAAATACCATGACAAAGGAATCAAATCGAGGATGAATGTGACCTTCTAGTTCAAGTATACAACCTCGAATAATCATATTGGTTACTACTTTAAGGCCACTAGCTATTTTAATCTCATAATCGGGGCTTATGACATTAGGTTTCATGTTAATTAATGGAAAGAAGTTGGTAGATATAAAGCTATAATCAGCACCAGAATTAAACAAAACTATAGCAAAATGATTGTTTAGAGAAAATGTACCGTCACAAAAGTTTGGGTCATTATGGAGCTTCAGCAAACACTAGTCAATGGCTCTACCTTGTGCTTGATTCTATTGTTCTTGGTTGGGGTTTCCTTCGATTGCTAGCATAAAGTTTGGGCGATTTCCTCCTGAGGTAGTGGCTCAGTTTGTCCTTGGGCAATTCCTCCTAAAGTTGTTAGGATCTCCACACTTAAAACAAGTTGGTCTTGGTCTTTCATTAGTAGCTCTACCCCATGCAGTATCGGGTAAAGTGGCCCACTTGGTTACATTAACCACACACAGGGCAGTTACCAGAATGATGGAAGTTGCATTTTGCACACTTTGGATGTTGACCAGCATACTAACGTTGCCCTTGTCCTTGCTCCAGAGCAGTTAGAGAAAAGTTCCTTCTAGTTCTTTATCTTTTGTTCCTATCATCCCTTCCTCGATTCTTGTTCTGATCATTCGACCTCTTCTTGTTTCTAGCATTTTCCTGTTTCTTAAAAATCCCATCCTTAATACCATCGGTGGTCAAACGGTTGGCCATACTAACAGCACTCTGAATAGTAGTAGGTTTGGATGAAGTAACATGTGCCTTGATCTTTGGAGCCAGACCCCGAATGTAGCAAGTGTTATCTAGGGTAAAATGTGTGGCACAACCTTGCCCAACTTCATGAAATCTAGCCGTATACCCGTCAAATCTGACCAGCATCTTTGATTGCAGAATTTTGTTTCAAGCTTTTGAATTTCATCATTAGGATAATATTCCTCCATCAGCAGCTTTTTAAAATCTTCCCAAGGTTGGGCTATAGCAACTGCCCGTCCTCAAGTTTGAACAAAGGTATTCCACCATGTTAAGGCATAACCTTGCAGCATACTAGACGCGAATTCGACTTGGCTCTTGTGGGGCACTTAGGGCTTTGGAGCAACAGACTCAATGAGCTTACATCTCACTCACTAGCGTTACGTACTCATCACCACACTGAAGACCCTCTAAGGCGCCACCAAAAGAATTCCTTGGCACCAGAAGCCTTGAATGTCTTGTCGGTCTGCAGCTATTGGGACTCTCTTTGATTTGCATGGTTTCCTCGAGAGCGCACCTTCGCTGTGTGTGTGTGTGTAGCAGGATTAGGCAATGCGGTGTTATTTGTCGAGCACTTCAATCTGTTTGTTTCGTTGGGTGGGTTGGTGTTGTTAGCGTGTTGCTAAGTTTGTTTTCTTCCGACCATAATGTCTACAATTTAACATAAAAAATGTCACTTTATTAGTATACTTGACAAAACTGTACCTTTCAAACAGTTTTATACATATTCACAAAAATATAGTTAAACAATGAACATGTTTAGAAATTTTCAACTCAGTTAAGGTTGAATATAGCACTTTTGACGATAGTGTTTTAATTAATAATTCAAAAACTAGATCGATGTTACTATCAATTCTAATCAATCCATGTTTTGTAATAATTTAACAACAATATAGTGGTATACATATTTAGGTGACAAGGAAGTTTTATATAAGGAAATATAAGGAATATCTATAATTTATCTCATAAATTAATAATATTTAATAAATATGTTTTCAAATTTTCTAAAATATATATTAAATTGGTTGCCAAGAAAATAAATCAATAGATAATTATTTAATTAAGCATTGTAAAAGTTTACCGTTTTGTTTATTCTATAAATAAAATTTAAGTAATCAGATAACATTTTACAAAAAATCCTTCAAAGAATCGATATTTTATCAACAAATTTTTACATTGATCTACACAACCGATCCAAATGGTTTATTATATCATAATAAAGAGGAACTACACAATCAGTAATCTGAAAGAGCATGAAATTAACCGTGCGGGTAGGCTACACTAGTACACCCTCATTGGTATAACTGCCAACAACTAAACCAGAAAGGAATTTGGTAGGGTAAGGACAAAACACCGCACATTCCGGCTTTCAGCCCTAGTCTCTCTATAGTCGCGTTGCATCTACGTCGTTTGAATCCAAACCTCACCCATCCTCGAGTGAATTCTTTAAAGGTCTTAATCCATGTAGAACATTAAAGGGGGGCCCCACACCCATTTTTTAATTTCACAACAATCAACATGAACGGTCTTAAATCAAGGTAGAAGTTGGTAAAAAGGCTCAATGTTTTTGAAAAATTAACTCAACTTTAGGGTCGCTTAGAAACAAAATCTTGAATCACTCAACATAGAGTTTGCAAAAAAGCAAGGAATGCTTGTTTTTTCAGCCAAAATGATTGGCTTAATAGTATGACGAAATGAGACGGAGACGTGACCAAAATATAGGTCGACATATCTCTAATAGTGAAAGAACGAATGTCTCTACATGTCGTGCATACGTAGTTCACCTGCTGCTCACCTTGGGCTGTGACTCAGAATCTATCGATGAGTCATCCTCAATGTGTTATGCAGGTTAAGGATACGAAAAGTAGTTAAGTGTACGTCGCGACTCACTCGCGGAATCATTAGCATGCGAAGACGATCTATAAAACATATTGTGACTGTGACGATGTCCATAATAACAAGGTGCATAGGGACAGTGTGACACTATAACGACAGTAACTGATGTAAACGCAAACTTAGAACATGAATGGATTAATCAAAATAAGCATGATGTACTAAAATCAAATAGTGGACATTTAAAAGTATGCATTGTACGGTGCACATAATTCCTAGTATGCTTTTCGGACTAAAGTGGAAAGCTCGGTTTTGAAACTCGTTTAATAATGACTTACTAGTGTTGCTTGATACTCTCTAAAATAGGACATAGTTGATCAAGTTATGTTCTAATTGAGGTCTAATGATGCAATCTCTCGGACTAGTCGACTAGTTTCATGTTCGGTGTTTTTAGAAAAGGAAAATTCATTTTGGTTATAGTTGGATTTTTTATTTTGGAAAAACTGGTGTTCTCTTTATAACTTAGGCTCTGATTAACCAATTGTCCCACCCCACCAAGGTGGAACCGCGAGGTGTAATCTTATTAATAACATCAAGCTCGATGATAGATAAAACAACTCATAATAGTTATAAATAAGTAAAGTTATCCGAATCACACATCTTCAGACAAGTTTAAATGTACATAAAACATCATAAAATGTTTCTAGATGACATGGATATTCCAAAAGACATGATCCTTGCAATTAGGTAGACATCTTGACAATAACTTAAATGCAAAGAACTAAGTTTCCATGTTAGGAACGTCGCCTGAAAAGCATGATAAAAAGGGTCAACTATTGAAAATAGTTGGTGAGCTCACAGGATTTTGTACACAAAATGTAGTTTTAAAGAGTAGATGTCTGAAGTAGTATATCCAAATCAACATCTGATTTCCAAAAACAGGTTGATAATCCAAAATGACACAAGTTTTCAAAGACAGTCCCTGTTACCGAGGTAACGTGACACAAATCTAATCAATTAAATGTTATGAATATACGTGTTTATGGAGGCATAATTTAAAAGATTCAAAACCTAACCGTTCTAACTTCCAAACATCTCGTGTACCAAACCTACACTCGAAACAAGTTGCAAGTTCAACAAGAGTCATAACACAAGTCTTATGTTCTAGTACTATGCACCCAGTTTATGGTGGGAGTGAGGAGGGGCTAATCTCCTAATAGCGTTATCCATATGTACTAACGTCTCAATCCCGTTGAGGGGGATATAATGAGCTAAAAGTAGTGGCGGGTTCCAAGCATACAACAACATACATATCATGTCAAGTTAAACACGTTGCCAAGTTTAAATCAGTTTAAGTATGCTTAAATGTTTACACTAAAAGTTCGAGCATAGCAATTAAATACAAAAATCATGCTTTACACCAAATCAATTGAAATGGTAAAAGAGGAGCTGTGAGAAACTCACCTCAAAAGTTATAGCAAAACGATGATCTCTTGGCAAATCACAAGTAGGCAACCCAACGAACATGCATCCTTCTACTTGAGACCTAAAATATGTAAATAATAATTATTAGACTCTTAATGATATGCTCGGACTCACTAAATATTCATTTGTTATGTCATTCATCAAGTTACCTCATAAAACACGATTTTCACATTAGAGGCGAAACCTTAAATCTGTCCCAAATTTTGAGTGCCACTACAGGTAGAATTTCATCAAGTTAATTATATTTATAAGTTTTGTACTTCTGATATATCTTAGTATAATTTCTTATGAGTCTTTTCATGATTTTATAATTAATTTCTAGGACTTTAACCCTTTCAAATGGTCTTGCCAAAAATGGACCCAGTTTGGATAGGCTGCTTTGCCTTGATAACCAGAGGGTCTGAACAATGAATCTGGGATCCAAGTTTTTGGTGACATGTTTATCATATCATTAAATAAAAACATACAAAATTTTAGCTTCAGACACGAAGGTATGAGTGCGATACACTTAAAACCTTGCACTCTAACAAATCTGGAATAATTTACTGTTTTGCACACTTGTCTTTCAAACGAGTTTTGATTTGCTTTTCCTTATTTCCATCTAGGTGTTTTATAATAGATTGCGAAATATATTTACAAAGTAGTTAATGTTAGAATCCAGCTTCATATCAAAAACTTATTTATGACTAAGTTAGGTCATTTGCATGTTGACATATAAAAATCTGCAAACGCGCCTTGGAATAGGAGCCCACACATGCCATTTTATCTTTCCTAAACCACAAAATTGACTAAGAAAACTCCAATCTTGTTTTAGACATGCTAAAATATCATGTTCATATAAAAATCTAGTAGGTTCTTTATCAAAATAACCTTTAGAAAACAAATTAAAAAGAAAGTGCTCAATTTGATAAGATAGAGTTTTATACTTGGGACTTTTCAAGATTAATCCTTTATCCAATCTTAGAAATGACCAAACCAAGTGCATGTACTCTTTTTAACATCATTTAAGAGATGTAAAACATATTTAGATCAAAGATCTATTATTATTTAATTTTACAAAAAGTTTATGCAGATTCAAGTTGCAAGATAAAGAAATAGTCTCTTGGTGCATGAATAACACATGTTGTCTTGCTCCAGGTTTGTACCTTGATTAGTGATGATGAGAAGTGATCTTTAGGGCTGAGATATTTAGTATCTTGTTGAACCCTTTATTAACCTCTTGATTCAAGATTCTTAACCACAAACTAGCTAGTTAACCTTAAATATTGTTGTTCTTGATTCAACCCTTAAAAATCTTAATTGTTTTGTGATTCTTCATCTCCTTCCACATTCAACACATCAAACGGATTAGACGTATTCAGATCCTGTTTCGAACCACCATTACCCTTACCACTATCATTAGTAGAAACACTAGGAGATGCTGAATTAGATCCCCCTTTAGTACCTTTCTTTTGCTGCCAAATAACCTTAGAATTAGGCTTATTCAGCCTAAGCCCACCAAACGACCGCGAATCAGCTCCCTTCTTCTTCTTGCGGCTCTTAACTATTTTGATAGTGTAAGTGTTAAATAAAAGGTGTAGGCTAAATTGCTAAATTTGTGCACATTCGGTAATTACGTAAAAAGCCATAAAAAACGTAAATTTTGAGATGGTTTGTGTTAATTTATGTTTTCCCATTTGTTTTGATATTATTATAATGTTATTTGAGCATATCGTTAGTCGTTAGGACCATTAACTAGGATCGTTAGGTAAAAGGTGCGTTCATATAACTAGGGTTCCTAGTAAAACAAGCGTTAAATGCTAAAAATAGTATGACCACTTAAAAGTGACTCCATAAATAATTAAAAGAGTCAATTATCGTACGTTTGCTTTCGGTTATTGACCTCAAAATTAACGGATGTCACAACAGGGTGTCCAAACATGATGTATACTCCACGAAAAGAATTATAGCAGTAACCAAAGTGAAAGTTATGAAGTGGTATGATTACGGTTATCTGGAAGAGATTGAAGTTCGAAGAGAAGATCAACAATTATACAAATTCAAGGAAGCTGACTTTCCCAGACTTTGCCTGTACGATATTGAAGACATGCTGCTTCTCTTGGTTCAAAAGAAACTCTCCAATCTTGAAAGAGATGTCTTTTTTGACTTGGGTGTGGCATTACGGATGTTTACCAGATGTATTGCCATTTTTAAGCGAGTGGAAGACCTTTAACTGGGAGTCAAAAGCTATCAGAAGAAGCTCAATATCACCAAGCTAATGACATTCAGGTCCGATAATTCCAACAGAATTCCATACACTGCATACAACAATCCTCAAGAAATTATCTATGTAGACAAGTACAAAAGAGACAGGTTGATGCGCACGGATGAACTTTACAAGTTTAGTGACAGGAGGCTCACATCTGTTAGAACTGTTGTTCATGATATTGCTTCAAACCTAAGGATGGATTACTTGCCAACGAAAAGATGGAGTAGTTTAGACAGAAAGACGTCTCGCATCATGATCAAGGATATCGATCAGCTGCTGCTAGAGAGAAGGTTAATGAGGAGCTTAGAAAAGTTTGTTGGTGTGGGAGATTACAGGGAAGACCTCAGACTGCTTGAATAGACAATATGAAGTTGTCATATTTTTTCCTATCCATTTCAGGTCATTCTCTCATAATTATAATCTTGTGTATATGTAAATAAGTAGTATAAGACTAAAATTAGGCATATATATTATTTGAGTGCAAATTTTCAAGAATTTCTTAGTAAATTCAAAAAAATTCAAATTAATGCACTTAAACACCATATAATTCCCTCATAAATTGAGAGGGGCATCAAAATGTTCCCAATAATAAGCTTGATATATAATTAGAACATTTTTCTCCCAAAATAATTTTCATACATATTTGAATCAATTGATATCTAAAATATCAAGAGATTTGACATTTTTAATAAGGAGAGAAAATGTGATTAAATAAATATATAACTTGTATAATGTGATCTTAAAGACTCATGTGTGAACTCCTTCCTCGTATGTGCTAAACATTTTTGGTTATCGATGCACATATGCAGGGGGCATTTCTAAAAAGTAAAACCATCAAGGTACTAAATGTTTTGATTTATATCAAAGTACCTTGATCGATGTTTTGAAATGGTTTTAAGGCTGTGAACAATACCAAAAGACCGACCATGTATTTAATTAATTAGAGTTATAAGGTGGTTAGGTATAGGTGTTCATTCCCACGATCCAGCCAGAACCAGAGGGATCTACCCAGGGACATTCCATTAGATAGAACCAAAAAAGTCTCTCCTTCTCTAATGGCGGCAACTATGGGCGATTCCCTCATCCCTTCTTTTTCGATATCTTTCTTTTCCTTATTGATTCGAATACCTCTTAATAATCTTGTTTTTTTCTTTTTGATTAAAGATCTAACAAGTTCGTCAAATCTTTTATTGCTATCCATTCGTGCTTAAACTCTTTATTTTCTGATATG
>BQNB010192945.1:0-11575 GCA_026074375.1 Tanacetum coccineum
TGGCATTTTAAGTCCGTTTTTGGTTATTTTAGCTTGTTTTTAAAGGTAAAAGGTATGTGTATTTAAGCACATACCAGAGAACCATTCAAATGTTAGAGGATATGTTACGTGCCTGTGTACTAGACTTTGGATAAGGTTGGGATAAACACTTACCGTTGGTAGAATTTTCGTATAACAACAGTTACCATACCAGCATTAAGGCTGCTCCGTTTGAGGCGTTGTATGGGCGCAAGTGTCGATCACCCACCTGCTGGGCTGAAGTTGGAGACAGTCAGCTCACTCGCCCAGAGATCATCCACGAGACAACTGAGAGAATAGTTCAAATCAAGAGCCATTTCCAAGCCGCCCGTGATCGTCAAAAGAGCTATGCCGATGTAAGACGAAAACCTCTTGAGTTTCAAATAGGAGATAAGGTCATGCTGAAAGTGTCTCCTTAGAAAGGAGTGATACGTTTTGGCAAACGGGGAAAGTTGAACCCTCATCACATTGGACCTTTTAAGATCATTGCCAAAGTAGGAACCGTTGCCTATCGTCTAGAACTTCCAGAGAAGTTGAGTAGAGTTCATAGTACGTTTCACGTCTCGAAATTGAAGAAATGCATGGCTGATGAACCGCTTGCTATACCATTGGATGAGATCCAAGTTGACGACAAATTGAATTTCATTGAAGAACCTGTCGAGATTATGGACCGTGAGGTCAAGCGTCTGAAGCAGAGTCGTATTCCGATTGTCAAAGTGCGCTGGAACTCCAGGAGAGGTCCTGAGTTCACCTGGGAGCGTGAAGACCAAATGCAAAAGAAATACCCGCACCTTTTCACCAACTCTGCACCCGCTGCAGAGGTTGCGTCCTAAGCTTTGAGGACAAAGCTTCTTTAACGGGGAAAGAATGTGACAACCCGAAAATTTCCGTTCAATAAGTTAGCCGTTTCCGTGTAGTAATTTGAATTTTTAAATGTTTCGTTTAGCTTTACCGTTTAACCGGGAAGTTGTTTCGTTATTATCTGAGAATCGTCTCCGGGAGCGAACCGGGACACCAAACGTTGTAGTATTTTGGCAATATCCGCGTTTTTATGTTTTTAAGCAATATTTAAAGTTTCGTAATTTTTCGTGTTACCGTTACTCGTTTCGTTATTTACGTGCTTCGTATTTAATTTATACTTATACATGTTCATGCTATATCTTGGAAATTAATTCTCAAAGAGCACTAGCAATTCCTAGAATGTTGGAAAATATTTTGGTCCCCCCTTTTGTGCCATGAACCAACCGGTGGCATGTATACATGCTAGCATGGGATCCATTTTTGAAATTTGCTACAAGTTAAACCAAGTACCCTACAAACTTGCTTGTACAATGTCCCTCCTAAGCCCTCATTTGAAGATCATTTTGGTCCCCTCTTGCACCCTTGTACCCGGCCGAACATGTATAGACACCAAGTCTAGGTGCATTCCACTCTTGTTAACATATAACTACCTCATTTCACTTGTTTCTCATTCACTCTTAAACCATTCTCTCACTAGAAATCTTCACACACTTGTTCTTCCTTTTTCTCTCTATTTGCCGAACCAAAACACCACCCCAAATCCTTTCATTTTTGATCTTTGATCATCCACTTGAAGATATATTGTTCGTGTTGATTGTTTGTTCATCCGGGTAATTTGTAAAACAACGTTTGGGTTGTTCTTTGATTTCTAATCTACCTTCGTCGTGTTTCTTTGTAAGTCATCTTTATTTTTCATAAATAAGTTGTACTTTTGCATTCCTATGATCATCCCGAACAAGGTGTACAAAGCGGATCGTTGTAAAAATCATTATCTAGTTTTCTATAAAATTTCAAGTCTCAAAGTTAAATATTTTTGTTTATAAATGGAAGAAAATAAAAAGTAGTTGTACTTTTGCATTTAAAAGTTTATTGTGATTTTGTTGATATATATATTGCTATTATTACGGTTATATCGTTTATTTAAAATACGCTATATATATATATATATATATTGTTATTATTACGGCTATGTTATTTATTGAGATTTATCGTATAGCGAGCTTGAATATTGTTGGCAAAGAGATTAAGTTAGATGTTTGTTTTGTTGGAAGCATAAATTGAAAGTCGAAGAGGTTTAGGTTTAGAATAAATTGTTGTAATATTTGCGGTGTTGTCGAAAATCGATCGGATATTCTTTTGAGTCAATAAAAGATGTACTTTCATAAAACGGATATTTTCACGAGTCGAGATGAATACAAATGGAAAGTCGATATTTTTAGAAAGGTCATGCCGAAAATTTATAAACTTTATAAATGCGTCGAAAAATATACTTTTATTATCAAACTTATGATAAAATGTAGAATAACGTTAAGTGTCGAGTTTAGGTCAACATTTACGATTATTGAGTCAACTTTGGTGTGTCGGGTCACTAAAAGACGAAATACACTAAAAGACGAAATACACTAAAAGACGAAATACACTAAAAGACAAAATACACTAAAAGACGAAATACACTAAAAGACAAAATATTTTTGAAGATGTGTCAAAGTGTCGAGACTTGTCAAACCTATAACTTTCGAAAGTACGTTTTGAAAAGGATACGCCATGTCTACTCATGCTCGGATGATCAACTCTTGTGTTAAGCGTTATTCGTTGTACATTATTCTAAGACGACCACTATATGCTAGGTTGTCGCCAGTACCGTGAGATTAGTTTTCGCTTGATTGATTCCTTTTGATCCATAACTCGCATAAGGTGAGTTCATAGCCCCACACTTTTACTCATTTTGAATAAATGTTTTTATAACTTTGGGGTGAGAAACATTGCTTGTTTTTAAAATCGGACACAAGTACTTTCATGAGAATTTTTCCCTGTTTACGTGTTGCCTAAGTAGCGCTAGACCTCCTATTGCCCAAAACTATCATGAACTGTTAATCTCTTGACCGGAGGACCGGTTGAGGGAGCGCGAGTGAATAAATAGATCTATTGGGACTAATTATCCCTATCCGGGTAAGTCGCACTTACTACCCACGGGTCGCCCGATTAAACGGATATATGTCATGTCGAATTTCGGATAGGAATTTAGTGGATTTCCTCTAGGGGCAATGCAACATATTAGCTATATGATAAGCTATGTTCAGATTAGCATCGGGTGTCTTGAGCTTAGTGCATACATAAATATCTTTTGTGTGAAGTTGTATTTGTTTAATGTCGCATGCTTGTTAATATCTTGGGTCTTTTATTACATCAAATTAAACCTATGAATTCACTCAACTTTATGTTGACCATTTTAAGCATGTTTTTCTCAGGTGCTTAGCTTGGAAGATGTTGCCTAATCTATATGAAGTCTAATTTCCCGAACCAGTTTTCAGATTTCATCTATGTTATCTTAAATACCGTTGTTGAACTTATTAAAGCTTCCGCATTTTAACTTTTGAATCTTTTAAATTTGATTGATGTAAACTTATTATTATTTTAAATTTATGCAACGGTGTTTATTTTTAAAACGTACCCTTAGAGGTCGTTCTTTATGCTTTGTACTTGAGATATCCAGGAACGTCACGCCTCCGGACACGTATTCCGGTCCAGTGGGGGGTGGGGGGGGGGGGGGGGCGCCCGTTTTGGGTGTGGGGGGGGGGGGGGGGGTGGGGGGGGGGGGGGGGGGGGGGGGGGGGGGTGGGGGGGGGGGGGGGTCATAACTATTCGACCCCCATTCTAGTTTTCCACACATATTTTTCCATTTTGATATATTATGATTTTTGATATGGATATATTTATGTTTGATTGTTCTTGTTCATTGTTGGCATTCTTTAAATCTATATGTATGATGTTCTAGTTTATGCATGCTCAATTATGATTTACATGATCTTTTCATCTTGCTCCTTATATGACATTGCTACATGATTTATTTGCTCTTTTGCTCTTATGTTATGTAAAAGTATTTTTGGTATACTTGTAGAAGTCTAGGATCTTCCTTTTGAAGCCACATTATTTTAATTAAGAACCAAAATCGACAAACAAGTGAATGAACAATATAACAAGATTGATACTGGTGTTTAAGAAATAAACAAACTTAAATACAATAAGAGATGTTGTATCTATTTTTTTCCTTTGGCACATACCTTTCGCGTCATCTATGTCATTAATCTTGTGTTTGGTTGAACTATTTGAAACATGTTCTTGTATGAATGTTCGTATTTCTCATATTGTTTATGTTTGAATTCTTGAATGCTGGTTTGTTATCTAAACCGTTTATGCTTTCAGTTGGTCTTTATGCAATTCATGCTTCTTGTCTTTCATTCCCCTCTAGAATTAGGTGCATTTGGTATAATAGAAAATTATAGGACCTAAGCGTTAAATCTTTTCCATGAGCCTTTTGCATTATCAAGAAACTCCATTTAATCACTATCGCAAGCAAAAAATAGGTTTATAAATCATTTTGGAACATTTCTTAGAAATTTTATGATTAAAGGAACCTTGTCTGCGGGCCGTTCCATTGGCAGCCAATGCAGGTTCCTATTGAGCCAAATGGACACCGCCGCTGCCGGTTCTACAGAAGGCACTTTTGCCGTTTAGAGAAGTTAACTTTTGTGTCCAACACTTTAATTAAGTTATTTATACTTGTATTAAGGTCGCCCAATAGTTGGTTTTGACTTATCTAGCTTTTAAGTCCTTCTAAAACTCATAGAACTATCTAATATGTTTCGAACGCATACTATGACTTTTTAAGCTAGTTGCAACATATGTCCTCCTCTTCTCTTAGATTAAGAGTACTCCTTTTTGTGTGTCTATTTGCGAACATGTTTTGTTTGAGGTCTATCTATGTGTTTACTTGTTAAGTCTTTCGTGTAATAATACTTGAATAAGTTTCTTTCGTGTTTGTTGGTATAAATGTTTGAACTATCATGTTGCAAAATGATATTCTTACTTTTTGCATTAAACTTCAAACTAACCCATTTGGAATTTTGTAGGTCAATAAGGATCGATATCTTTATCAAGCTAATTTGTGCTCATTCGCACATTTATCATTCTTTGATTCATATTTTTCATTACATATTCATGCATATTCATCATCACCACTTTACTAATAAGCATACATTGTTAGTTGCTTGCATTGTCATCACCATCTTCCGCCACCTATTTTACTACTCACAAAATTGTCATGTCTAGCACCTCATGTGCTTCACCATACAACTTGGTAAGGTTTAGTGAGAAGACCTTTTTACTTCTATCAATATTGAGTCATCCACCGAGTCTTTCTTACAAGAAGAATCATCATGAATCTTTCCGCTACCACCACCATAACCACAACATACTATACTACAACTAATTCAACCCATGAGGTTAAAATCACCTTTTCACATATCCTAACACTCATAATCAACTTTTGTCAAAATCCAAGTGAATTTTGTAATGAAATGCGTCTCATTCTCAACCACACCCTTAAAACCTTTCAACCTCATCACCATAGCCAACCATGATGATGCAAGTAGTAGGATTACACCTTTTAGCTTACTCTTCTAAAAGCTTCTTTTGAAAAATCATATTGCATTCTAGTTTTAGAGAATCACATTGCATCATATATACACTTTATATGACTTCATCGAAAGACGAAGTATATGTTACACTAATCTTTTCTTTGTAGGTTGTCAGATTCACTTTACACTATTAATGTGTATGGCATTCTTATCTACGGACGAAATTTGCTTTTCTATCATTTCTTTATTAAGTTTACTCATAATAACATGGTGCCGTATATGGCATTAGAATTGTCTTCGAACAATGTTTGCATTTACTAATTTTTCTCTTGTATGTTCAAGCGTTTACACTTTGTGTATATGGCAATTAGAAAAAAATAAGGATGAAGTTTGCATCATTCATTTTCCCTTTTTAGGTTCATTTTTTACGCCCTCGAGCAAGGGGGAGCATTCGTCAAGAAATCATATTGGGTCGTCTATACACTCGTTGTATATGACATATTTGTCTACGGACAAAAGCTATTATTGCACTAATCTTTTGTTTTGTAGGATCATACTTGACGCCCTCGAGCAAGGGGGAGCTTCCGTCGAGCTTTCATAGCATGCATCTTATATACACTTTGTTGTATATATTTTACTCGTCCAAGGACGAATCTAGTTTTGCACTAATTTTTATTTGTAGCTTTTTAATCGTATCTTGACGCCTCGAACAAGGGGGAGCACTCGTCAAGGGGGAGCATGCACGCATTCATCATCATTTTTACTCTTCGACAATCCTTTACCTTTCGACCAAGATGTCATTTTCTTCATCATATAGTTATATATTTTTTTATGTTGCACGAAACTAACATTTTTGTAGGTTAAGCTTTCAAATTTGATCCATTGACCTGCAATAAACCAAGGACAATCACCTAGGGGATGCAACAACATAAGGCGTTTGAGTAGACATTTTAACTTCACTAGGGATGATGCAATCTCGCCTTTTCGGGGAGAAATGAAGTTAAACTCCAAGGACACACCCTTTTTGTTTCGACAAAAGGGGGAGAAGAGTGTAAACGGAGAAGGTAATGTAAAGGTAGTACGCGGATACAAGTAACTTTACATCTTACGATATATTACGTTTACACGTTTGTTTGTCATCATCAAAAAGGGGGAGATTGTTAGTGCAAATATTACGATATTTAAACTACACATTCTCGTTTGTTTTGTTGATGACAAACACGTAACTTGGAATACTTAAACGTAAAATGTACAAGTTACTCATCATCATATTTTGTCTCAATATCATCAACACATATCCACATCTTGATTCCTCGTATGTTACAACACAGGTTCGTACATGTTTGTTAGATGCATTATGATCAAACCTCATTTCATATTTTGCATTTACAAGTATTTTTATACAAACATTTTAGCAAATATACAATAGTTAAATTGCACACTTTAGTCTTTAAAATATACAAGGTTAACTAAGGAAAATAGAATAAAAAATGATTTTTACATCATGCATTACATCATCTAAATCTGGAAAAATCTCTCTAAGATTACATAAGATCTTTCAAGATTTTGCAAATCAAAATTTGGATTTTGTTACTGTTGGCCGGTTCCCGCCGGTTCCTTTTGAATTACAAGCCGGTTCTGTTGGTCAACAGAACCACCCATCAGCTTTTGGCTATAAATAGTAGAGCCTTTCCACTCTGTTTTTAACAACTTTTAACACACCTTTTCCACCATTTTTCACACATCTAGATCTGTAGGAATGCATCCATAAAACCCCATGATCATAATGCATCTAACTCTCATTCTTGTTGTAAGCATACACCCGAAATGATTCACCAAATCAAGCATCGAGATCTTGCCATCTACATCCACCAAAGCAAGAGTTCTTGTCATTTTCATCCAACACGAAGAACATAGATATGTAGATCTACAAGATTAGATCTACAAGATTGAAAGATCTCATCATCATCTTCATCCTTTTGAAGTCTTCCCATCAATGGAAGTTCATTTAGATTATCATTTGTTTATTGCATTCATCAATCAAACTCTTTGTAATATGTAGAGGTTATATAGGCTATTTCTAGCGGGTTAGAATATGGGATTCATTGTTGTGTTGAAAGGGTTGTTAGGTTGGTTCTACCTTGATTTAGAACCCGATATTTAGCTTTGTACCGGATAAAGTGTAAGCGACGATGGGTTGGTTCTACCGGTGTTAGGACTCGGTATTTAGCTTTGTACCGGATAAATTGTAAGCAACGTTGTGTAAGGTTTTCTCTGCCGAGAAGGGAGCTTGTTGATCTAGTAAAGTAACTCTCGAGTTGGGTACCCGGGGAGTAGAGTAGGGCGGAGAGGAGCTCCATGACTGAACCACTATAAATCATTGTGTTTGGTTTTCTTTCTCTTTTACATATCGTCATCTCTTTATTTTATAATTATGTTTGTGTTATAGCTTGATGATTATGATTGTGTTGTGACTACATGCTTATTCTATGGTTTCCATGGTTCATATAGTCATAGACTATTTTTGGTACCTTTCATATTAAGTCACGATTGTTCGGGTATTTGATGCAAAAGTTTTAAGATTTTAATCAAAAATGTATTCACCCCCTCTACGTTTTTCAACACTAACTTAACAATTCTAGTCCCTGCGAGTCTTTCCTAATGATAACTAAAGTAGTTCCGGATAAGTCAACATGTTTTAAGGCTAACAAACCCTCAGAATTCCACCCTAAAAATGTGAGGTTCGCCTTTAGATCTTTAGGAATTCGGGTATCTATTATTGATACCTAAGATAGTTTATACCTTTAGCTTTCTCGAGTTAAGGAGTGAGCAGTCACATGTGTCTATTCCGTCATTACGGATGTGTACGTGTGGTCTTCGTCGCCTTTTCTGGAGCATTGAGATCGGTATTAAATTATATGAGTGTACCGGTAGCATATTAAATTCTAGAACTTGTTATTGTGATGCATCCCGAGACCGCATAGTAAGTATTAGGATTTGCTTGATAAGAGGCATTAGGATTAACCCATGTTTTAAACCTGTAATTGTTATGATGGTCACACCGATCATATAACTATCCCACACCCTTGCCATGCACTCATTATTAGTGCAGGATACCCCTAGTATAACCCTCCGAGCCTATCATTTTTCACGGTTCTCGTAATTTTCTGGTGGATTCCAGATTATTAATGAAGAGCATTGTTAACCCTTAAACCAATCGTTACACCCAAATAGCCTTAGCCTACCTTGTATGTACTCACTTTTAGTACATTATTGTTTTAACCCAAGTTAATATTTTGAGTTACGCGGTTGCTAAGTCCTTAATACGCCGTATCCAAGATTTATTATATACGAAGAATCTAGAAGATTTTTGTTTTCGTCGACTGAATTCTGGAAGATATTAAACGTGGTCCCTACTCCAAGAAACTCTCTATATGTTGTATTGACTTCTACTAATACGGCGTATCGACCCTATTCCAGACACTATAAATAGAAAACCTAAAAATGAGTTTTAGGTGTGCTTGATCATATTTTCGATACCCTAACCACAAAAGTTGATTTTCAGAAGACAAGAAGAGCAGAAGAGGTCAAGCAAAGCTTCTAATTCCATAGGAAACACCTTGTAATCACCTATACTCTAATAATCATTCAATTTTTGGTATCATTCGTTTAACTCGGTTAGTTTACCTTGGTTGATTTGATTATTATTCTTGTATTAATTACAATGGTTAAGGGCTAATACCCTTGGGTATTAGCCATGTTTATGAAGATTTAAATGTTTGGTTTGTTTATATCGATTGCTTAATTTATCGTTGGTTGTTGATTATGTTTATCAATTCATACTTGTTTATGTGCTTAAGTATGCGACCCATCATTCAACTAGATCTAGGAATGCAAAATATATAGCTAGTTAGATGCTGGGATGGCTCTCCATATCCGCAATTTATATATCTAGAATAATAGGATCACAAATATTGACCTATCTTTACCAATCGCTTAAGGGAATAAGTTGTTCTAGCAGGTGACCTAGTATAGCGTTCTTCTTCCTTTGGTAAAGACTCGGACAGTGGACTACTAGTATATAAAGAGCCGTTAAACAATAAGTGGGTGATGAGGTGTCATTTTATACACTTTTTCAGGGTCGTTTAACCCCCAAAATCATGCATTTATGCCCAAAATAGGTACTTAATCGTTCCTTTTCAGGTATTTCTCATTTGGAAGGCATTTGGAAGAATTACACGTGACTTGGGCTCATTTGGAGAAGAAACGGACAAGACTACGAACCTACACCAACATCTATCAAGAATGTCTCTACAGTGGCTGGAGACGGCGTCACAAATATAACGTGACGCCGTCACCACGAAGATCAAGACGGCGTCACCATATCTCAAGACGGCGTCACAGTACACGACCCAACCCAATATCTAGAATATTCTATTCATGACGGCGTCACGATTAAAACGCGACGCCGTCACAGCGTTTTTCCTATATATACAAACCCGAATTTAGGGTTTTGAGTGTGTAACTTTAGAATAAAAAGAGGGTACGAACCCTAGTTCGTTTAGCAGCTGTAGGAGACGATTTTAGGGCCTAAAAACCCTATTGTACCTCTTCCAATTCATGTTTTAATCAAGTAAGGTTTACTTAATCATTCAATATGTCTATGTGTTGTTTGATTTATTGTTCTTGCTTTATCTTTAACATGCTTGGTGTAACATCCATGATTTAATCGGGTTAGTGATACCTTTACAAATGGCTAAGAGTTCTTTTTGTGTGATTCTTGTGTGCTATGTATAATATATGTGTGCTAAGTGGTTTGAATAGGTGTATGATATCATTATGAGGTATATGATCATCTCATTTTGAGTGTGTTTGTGTTTAGAGATAAGTATTCCATTTGTTCACGAATAGTGATAATGGAAAAGTAATGACGTATAGCATGCATTGCTACGTCAATAGTTGGATGATTTTGTGTTAAGCATTTATGGGAAATGTATTATAATGGAAATAAGTTAAGTGAGTGAAATATGGAAGTTTGTAGCAAACTTTCTAAATATAGAAAGTGAAATGTGAAATGAAAAGTTATTTTTAGAAAGTTTAGTAAGTTGCGTTTATTTAAAAAGGTTTACCCAAATTAGCTTAGGTTTTTATGAAAACTTAAGATAATAAAGATAATTATTTAATTAATAAATAAATAAAAATAATAAAAATATATATAATTAAAAAGGGGGGATGCGTCCGGTTTTAGAGAAAAAGAGAAAAAAAAGGGATTTGAGTCCTAATCTAGTTAGGAAAGTATCTTGGGATTATCTTAAACCTAATTGTAAAGCCTATAAATACCAAAAACCTTCCTCCCCTTGTATTTTTGTGTTCCTAGTCGAATTCTTCAAGAAGAACGAAGAAAAAAAGATTTTTTTAATCAAGAACAAGTTGGTGATTTAGTGTTTCAAGAATCAAGATTTAGGTATGTTTGTTAACCCTAGTTGTTTAGTTTTCTTTAAATCATGTAACAATTAATATGGTAGATCATTAGGGTTTTGAAAACTTCTGTAATTAAGGATGTGTTAATCATACTAGAGCGATTAGGGTTTAATTAAGATCATATTGGTGTAAATGGTTAGGGTTAGATCGCTTTAATTCATGATTTAGAGTTGAGCAGAATTTAGGGCTGTGTTCAACTGATGATATCTAGATGTTGTAAACGTGTTTTGATATGATTCCAGTGCCTAAATTGTAGTTCAAAGAGTATATTTTTCAAAAAGTCCAGCCTCGAATGATTTAGAGTTTTGAAAGTTGGTTAAATATTGGTTACAAGAAAAGTTGTCAAAACAGTAAATACGGGTCAGACTTAGGTCATGTTTAGGAGGGTAAAACCCTAACCTAAAAGTGGAATTAAGGTTAGCCAATATACAGTAATTAAGTTCTATATGTATATAAAGAAACCCTAGAAGTATAGCTTCTGATTGTGTGTCTAAGTAGGGTAATTAGGGCCATACTTTTTGGTGTGCAATCAGATCTGAATTGGGACAGTTTTGAAGTTGGATTTTATTCAGGATAGTTGTATATGTAATGAGTAATTAGGAATCATAAGGTAGTTAGTAAACTCATAAATGAACTTA
>BQNB010192946.1:0-11575 GCA_026074375.1 Tanacetum coccineum
AGGGTGAATATAGTGATGCTAATTACGCGAAAGCGGTTGTTACGAAACTCGATCATCATAATCTCAAATTCTCACTAATTAGTGAATTTTTCAAAAAATTAAAATGTGGATATTGAAATTAAACACAAATTAATTAAAACCCATTTTTCAATTTCAAAAACCCCCAATTTTGTTCACATTCACAATCTTAAATTCTCACTAATTACTGATTTTTTCAAAAAACTAAAATCTGGGTATTGAAATTAAACATCAATTAAACAAAACCCACTTTTCAATTTTAAAAACCCCCAAATTGTTTTGGAAGGTGAAACCCTAACACGAGGATAGCACGTGGCTAGGGTTTCGATTCACTAAAACTGGAATTGGCTGATGATGATGAGTTCTATAATTTTAATTCTAACCCCCGTGACTAACAAATCTTAAAAATAGCCAATGGTAAAACTTTTTTACTACTCTTAACTTGACTAGGTCAAATTTTTAGTATTCTGAAATATTAACAATATTCATAGTATAACAAGTCGAGTCGAGTCCAAAGTTACCAAATCTCAATTGCAACAAGTTTATGATCATAAGTCTCGAGCTTGAGTTCGATTGTAATGAGCCAAACGATCTAAGCTTAAACGAGCTCTCGAGCCCGAGCTCAACACTACAACAAAAGCCCCTTTTCCCAGCGCGTTTTTCCCCAGCGACTTATGTCGCTGGGGAAAAGTCACTAAACGACAAAAATACTCCGACGTGGCACTTTTTCTCGTTGAATTTTTAGTCAAATGTTATTCAAACTTTTCCCCAGCGATATGTCGCTGGGGAAAATTTTCATGAAATTTGATAAAAAAAATTCAGCGAAAATCTAAGCGGGAAATCATCCCGCCAGTATTTCCCCAGCGACATGTCGCTGGGGATACTTTTGTACATTGCTTAGTGCGTAATTACTCGATAATTGTTGTAACGTTTGAGATGTACAACTTTTCCCCAGCGACATGTCGCTGGGGAAATGTAACAGGCTTATTTATTGGGCTGGCCCGTTTATAAGTTAACATGTTTTCGGGTTTGGGCTTATTTTCCCCCAGCGACATGTCGCTGGGGATGATCTTTTGACTTTTAAGCAAACAACGTTTTTTTGGCTATTTTCGGTTCAATATTCCACATACTAACTAAATTTACTTCAAAGTTAACTGAATTTTACTCCTAGCTACCACTATATGTAATCATAATACACGGAATGACCAAATCGATTAACGTTTATTATTAAAACATCAAATTACATTAGAAATCGATAAAC
Organism: Tanacetum coccineum; assembly: GCA_026074375.1. Classification (NCBI taxonomy): domain Eukaryota; kingdom Viridiplantae; phylum Streptophyta; class Magnoliopsida; order Asterales; family Asteraceae; genus Tanacetum; species Tanacetum coccineum. The sequence goes on from BQNB010192946.1 coordinate 1,280, forward strand.
ACTCAAACATTAAAGCATAACTCATACATTCCAAATGCTAGATTGATTTATCTTAATGAAAAACTACTCCATATTAAGGTTTCCCATCCCATTATAGATCTCGTGAAGTATTGCAGCTGACTCAAGTGTGTGGTTCTCGGGATGCCTTTCCATCTCTAATTGTCCCTCTAGTATCCTTATCCTTGCCTCTAGTGTCTTTATCTTTTCAGCCAAGAACTTACAATTTGAGCACTCTGCCTTTCCGAGATTCTGTGCAGATCTGGAAGATCCCGGAGAGAAACTTGGACGTGTTGAAGTTCCCGGAGAATAACTTGGAGGTGTTGACGATCGAGGAAAAGAACTTGGAGGTGTTGACGATCCAGAAGGAGAATCCATCCACTTAAAGTAGCCGCATCCTCTATCTAACGTTCCTGGCTGTTACGTAGTAAGAAAATCATAAGAAAAGTCATTTTGAACCTATAATGTTGAACCTATAATGTTGAACCCTAACTCATACATTGAACCTATTTAGGCGGGAGAACAAAAAAGATACCTGAAAATGAAGAAAACAGTCCATTTCTAACCCTTGTCTCTCAAGCTCAGAGGACAAATTTTGAAACCCAAACGTCCCATTTCTTCTTGAATTTGATGAAGACATATTGTTGTAGTTATAATTAGAGAAGCCCAAACGTCCCATTTCTTTTTGAAACCCAAAGGCATATTAGAGAAGCCCATATTGTTGTAGTTATAATTCTGATAATGATCAGAAAAAAACTGTGCTTGAACAGCCATACTTACATGAAACAATAACACAAAGTGGCCTTTTTATGAAGTGGCCTTTTTATAAATGTATGAGTTAGGGTTCAACATAATAGGTTCACCGTACGAGTTACGGTTCAACATTGTAGGTTCAATGTATGAGTTAGGGTTCAACATTATAGGTTCAATGTATGAGTTAGGGTTCAACATTATAGGTTCAATGTATGAGTTAGGGTTCAACATTATAGGTTCAACGTATGAGCTAGGTTTAATGATGAAAATAATTAAATGCAATGTAAGCAAGGGACGTATGAGCATTATAGGTTCAACAAGTGGTCCGTACACTTTCCGGTAGCAACTGGACCAAGAAACCGTGTTGTACCTAATCGTAAACCTAAGGACAAACCACGTTTTAACGAGGGTGCAAAAAGGTTGTTTATTAAGAAACAACATCATCGTGAGATAATATTGAAGTTGGATCCTAGTGATCATGTTTCGACTTCGGTTATGATTCGTAACATAAGGTAGGGTTACACATTAGAGGTTCAATGTATGAGCTAGGCAAGGATAAGGATACTAGAGGGACAATTAGAGATGGAAAGGCATCCCGAGAACCACACACTTGAGTCAGCTGCAATACTTCACGAGATCTATAATGGGATGGGAAACCTTAATATGGAGTAGTTTTTCATTAAGATAAATCAATCTAGCATTTGGAATGTATGAGTTATGCTTTAATGTTTGAGTGTTTATCGATTTCTAATGTAATTTGATGTTTTAATAATAAACGTTAATCGATTTGGTCATTCCGTGTATTATGATTACATATAGTGGTAGCTAGGAGTAAAATTCAGTTAACTTTGAAGTAAATTTAGTTAGTATGTGGAATATTGGACCGAAAATAGCCTAAAAACGTAGTTTGTTTAAAAGTCAAACGAACATCCCCAGCGACATGTCGCTGGGGAAACTAAGCCCAAACCCGAAAATATGTTAACTTATAAACGGGCCAGCCTAATAAATAAGCCTGTTAAGTTTCCCCAGCGACATGTCGCTGGGGAAAGTTGTACAGTTCAAACGCTACAACAATTATGGACTAATTACGCACTAAACAATGAACAAAAGGATCCCCAGCGACATGTCGCTGGGGAAAGACTGGCGGGATAATTTCCCGCTTAGATTTTTGCTGAATTTTTTTATCAAATTTCATGAAAATCTTCCCCAGCGACATGTCGCTGGGGAAATATTTCGATAACGTTTGACTAAAGATTCAACGAGAAAAAATGCCACGTCGGAGTATTTTTGTCGTTTAGCGACTTTTCCCCAGCGACATATGTCGCTGGGGAAAAACGCGCCGGTGAAAGGGGCTTTTGTTGTAGTGTTTTGGGGTACTTCTTCGATACTAGATTTTTTATTCGTTTTAATGATGCAGGAACTTATTAGGTTAAATCGTGTTCATGATGGGATTAAGGTAATATTTCCGATAAGCTCTAATCCATTGTCATAGTATTAATTAATTCCTATTATTGTTAATTTTCAATCGAATGAAGTAACTTTGTATATCAACTAGAACATTCAGTTAAATGACTAAGGATACTTAAGCAATTTATCTAAGGCGGTGTTGTTGGTGTCACATGAATATAAGAAGTACATGTATAAGATTTGAGGAAGGCCGATCTTTTGCAAAGGCTTTAATTTTATGTTACTGAATAGTGGTTGCATTCGTATTGCCATTTCTGCTATTTAATGCACATGGGATAAAAGTTTGGTTTAATGCAACTTTATTCTTTAGTTGTTACTTTATGTACACGAGGTTTTTGGATAAATGTGTTTGATATATGTTTGTTTGTAGTCTTATTGTAGTAATATTACTGCGTAATATTTCCACATCTATGGTTTAAATAATGACTTTTCAGTTAGTTTGTTCTATAATTTAAGGCAGACGTTGGTTTTGTCAACTTATTTCATTGTTGTTTTGGTGATTTTAATCATGACCACCATGATTTTTTTTTAATTTGCGAAATCAGAGGTTATATGTATCTTAAAATGTAGTTTTGGATGTCGAAATTCAAATTTCTGTTGGATCATGACATAAGGTAGAATTATATGGCACCTTGGACTACGAATTTCACCTGGGTAATTGTGATAGATTTGAGGGTTTTATTCTTTGAAAAGTTTATTTTAAATTTTTTTTAGGGTTGCAAGATTCAGCTATTGGGAGTATCAATCTTGAAGGTGTTGATGATTTTCAGTGTTGGTTTAGCATGATTAATAAAAGAATTGCATGTGTAGAATTTTCTCTTGAGGCTTAATTTTGAATTCAAAAGTTACTCAGGTATTTAGTATTTGCTTATTTTTAATGTCTACTCCTATAAGCGGAATCAGATATGTACCTTTAAAATAAGCACTTATTTGCAATTTGGAAAGTTCATTAGCTCATTTTTTTTGGGTATATGAGTTATTCTGTTAAATAATTGATAAGCTCAGTTCAATAAGCTAACTTTTTTTGGATATACGGGACTGAACCAGGCTCGATGTAAAACTAGATAAAACTTTATTTGAAATAGTTATATTATATATACTTGATAACATCTAAATGGGAAATGTGTTATGTTTGTGTTCTATATACATGTAACATCTAAATGTGAACACAAATAAGGTGTGAATAGGAACACAGGGTTGTTGATGTGGAATCAACGAAAATTTGAAGTACGAATTAGTTATGAAGCTAATAAAATAATGAGATCAATCTGATTTAATTTAATGTTTACATCTCATCATATTTGTATCCATTGAAAATTGTAATATGTTTCTATTATTGATGCAGGGAACAAGGGTGACGAGGTGAGTGACCCTACTGCATTAAAGCAATTCACGTTGGAGCAAGCTATTCCCCTTGATTGAATTAATCTGTCTCAAGTACAAAAAGGATTAAGTGAGTTCACACAGAAGCTGAGGTCAGCAAATTTTATAAGGATGCTAACCAAAAACGGATCTAGCGAGCCCAAGATGACCCCTTTTTGAGTCAGTTAATAATGACTCACCCAATTTGAGCCGGTAACCGACAACCCATGTTGGCAATGGTATATTTTGTTGTTCTATCCTTGCTTAACACGCAACCCACATCAGGTTATTTCCTTTTTTTTATCATAGAACGTGACCAACATTAGTTTTTTGCTAATTTAATTCAGGTACAACGTGTTGTTTGAGATAAAAGTGGAAAGTTACAAATGAATGAGAACATGCATTTTTTGAATGGGGACTGCTAGAAAGGATAATAGCGTCGTGATTCATCAAAAGATACAGCAACTTCAAGCTTCACACCGGTTATTTCTTAACTTTACTCTTAGCAGTTGTTCAAATATCATTTTGCGTGTTCATAAAATCTTTTCTATGTTTATGCAATAACGTCTATTCGAGAAGTCTGCAATTAAGGAGTTAGTTTTTGCAAACAAACTTTCGTTGGTGACGACTTTCTTAAAGCAAAGTGCAACTACGATTTTTGAAAACCCAATAGAAACAGGTAATTACAGTATACTCTTAGATCATGATACCTGCTATTTAAGCATGATAAACATGTCACATCATGTGCATAAATTGTTCTTTCTGCTCTCAGGGGGTGCTGGTATTTGCAACTTTGAAAAGTTCTTTGGCCGACATCGATGATCGTGATCGTGTGGTGGAACCCAGAGATGAGCTACCCAGGATGCTAAATGAGGTATTTGAGTGTCATCTTTATATTTAGTTTTTAGACGTAACTGTATGTACAAGTAAGAACGAGACAAAAAGTGAAGCAAAGGGGGCCGTAACCATAATCATAACCATAACCATGGCAGTAGGCTAGCGCAGAAAAACTATGAGTGCGAACAAAAATTCTGATGTTATTAATTTGAATAGGCATGAAGGGGTTGACTACAATACTCTTTCTGGATTTACAGAATCGAAATAAGAGTTATGTTAGGATTAGCGTATTTACTGTTAGTAAAATTTCTGAAATATCTATCAATTATGACAAATCCCAAACCAGAAGGAAAAAATCAATGCTTAATGGACATTGGTCAATTAGAATAATGGCAATAAGCCACTTCTAATAATCTATTTGATATGCGTGTTTATATGAATCTCATCGGTGTCTGAATATCTGCTACAGATTGGGATGGTTACTTATTTGATGTTTAGTATTGGCTTATTGAAACTGTTAACTGGTGAGCTACATTAGTTGTTTTGAATAACAAGTTACTATTTTCAAAAAGCAATTAGCAGTTTTAATAAGCAATCCCAAACACATGCTTAGTAATGCAATAAATCATTTTTGCTTATTTGGTTTTGTTACAATAAATAAGCAATTTCGAGGATGTTTGAGATTGCTATTTGAAACTGCTTATTTGATTGTTTGTTGAGCTAATTAGCTCTTTTGAATAAGCAGTTTCAGTTTTGAAAAGCGATACGCATTCTTATTAAGCAACCGTAAAAACTTTCCTAATATTTGCACGTAGGAAGATTTTTGTGCCTAAAAACATAGATGTTATGTTTTTCAACCAATAAATACACAGATGATGACACAAATCCTATGTGCGGCATAAACATGTTTCATGTAATATGTTTAATTATTTTTTAATATATGATTGACTAAATTTATGTCATTTTATAATCATTTTGGTTGCAGGTTGAACAAGTCCTTGGAATGAGACAGGATGCCCAAAAGATACCACGTGCTGCAGAGTTGTACAGTAACGCAAATGTAATCTTAGGGTGAGTTTAATAAATCTTTGTCAATACGATAATGCTTTAGATCATCTCAAATGTTTTAACATGCTCTCATCAATTCTTCTTATCAGTGCTCAATATAATATTCATCTTCGCATACAGGTTTGATCTTATGGTCGTTTGCATCAACGGGCCAAAACACAAGTTGGACTCTATTGTTTTGAGTCGAGCATGTCTCTAATGTATTTCCTGTTTCTTCCTTCTACATACGAACAAGAAAGGATTTGTAGATTGAAGATAGACCCAACCCAACCTGTTTCACCCATAATAAAATGGCCCGTTAAAAACCGAACCCATTTTGACCTTTCCCCCAAGTAACAACCCATCTTGCTTCCTCCAATACATATTAAGAATGGCAGATTTATTTATTGGGTCAAACCCAAGTTCTCTGTAATCCCAAAGACGGGTCAAACGGGACAAGCCCAACCCAAACTGTCAAATGACAGTTAATTAACTGTCAAAAACAGTTATTCACAAACCAACACAACGGTTCACTTTCTACCGTTTCATTTTCTATAAATAGTTAGAATCCTGTAGAATCAAATGATGATGACAGATTTATACTTTGTAAAACATATTTCAATTGATAAAATAATATTTGCATTTAATCTTTGAATCGATCCAACAATTGGCATCAGAGCCTTTGGTCGAATTAAACCAAATCATCACTTGCCAGAAATAAATCAAGAACTGTGTTCATACTCGAATCAAATCAAGCCGCACAAGATTTTTCCCAGAAAAACATTTTTTTACAAATCAAAACACGAATCAAAAAATCATTTTCGTGTTTATATAAAAACAGTTTTTCGTTCCAGGCAAATCCAACGACGCCACCAAAGTGATTTTTAAATCACCGGCAACGAAGGGTTTTACCCATAAAAACTAAATCGGAAAAATCGTTTAACCCCAGAAAGAAGTTAGGCAACTTTTAGATTCGAAACGAAATCAATAACCACAAAAGAATCGGATAACAAAAGTCATCACAGAAAAACGAACGAAAATCAAACACCAAAAGGAACAAACACACCTTTTGAAGATCGATAAATTCGAACCGTTTTTCGAATCAAATTAGTTTTGATTCACAGTTATCCAAGGAGAAACCCCTTATAAACGGAGTGTTTTTCACCAAGATCTCGCACAAAAGGATCAAGGAGTCCGTGGTTACGAACACATCAAGGAGAAGAAGAGCGAACACCATCGCCATCTCAACCGGTGGAGAAAACCACGAGACAACAAAGAGTGAAAAGAACACACTCAGTATGGACGCCACAAGGAGAACACACACGAATCTCCACAGCAAACAAAAAGAGAGGCGGTCCAATATAACAAAAGGGCAACTAGGTTATTTAACCTAAGAGGTTTTGCAATTAAAACCCTCAACTTTTCCCTTTTATTATTTTGTCTACTACTTAGGCATAGAAGTCACTCAGACCAATGGTGACATATCTATAAAGCAATCAGCATAAGATTAACAAAGATTACAGAAGGAACAATGGTCAACTCAACCGAATATAGAAGCTTAATTGGATGCTTAAGATATCTGCTTCACACAAGGCCCGACTTAAGTTATTCTGTAGGATTACTTAGTCGTTTTATGCAAGAACTAAGAGAACAACACATGAAAGCCATAAGACAAGTACTACGCTATGTACAAGGAACAAAGGATCATGGAATCACCTACAAACATAACGGAGGAAACAAGATACATGGATACAGCGACAGTAGCTACGGAGTCAACACTCAAGAAGGAAAAGGAACTACCGGCATAATCTTCTACTACGGAGAATCACCAATCAGCTGGAGCACACAAAAACAAGCCACTGTAGCATTATCATCATGTGAGTCAGAGTTCATTGCAGCAACAGCAGCAGCAACACAAGCATTATGGTTAAAAAGGTTACTAAGCAAACTCACACACTCTCAAGAAGAAAAGGTTATAATACAAGTTGACAACAAGTCTGCGATAGCACTAATGAAGAATCCAGTATTTCACGGACGAAGCAAACATATCGACACGAAGTACCACTTCATCAGAGAATGCGTCGAAAGAGAAGACATACAAGTTGAATTCGTAAATGGAGAATACCAGAAGGCAGACATACTCACAAAAGCACTCCCGAAGATCAAATTCTTAACCATGAGACAACTCATCGGACTGAAGAATCTACGGAGCAATGTTTGTGATTAGGGGGGAGAATATTGGGTCAAACCCAAGTTCTCTGTAATCCCAAACACGGGTCAAACGGGTCAAACGGGACAAGCCCAACCCAAACTGTCAAATGACAGTTAATTAACTGTCAAAAACAGTTATTCACAAACCAACACAACGGTTCACTTTGTACCGTTTCATTTTCTATAAATAGTTAGAATCCTGTAGAATCAAATGATGATGACAGATTTATACTTTGTAAAACATATTGCAATTGATACAATAATATTTGCGTTTAATCTTTGAATCGATCCAACAATTGGCATCAGAGCCTTTGGTCGAATTAAACCAAAATCATCATTTGCCAGAAAATACAATAAGAACTGTGTTCATATTCGAATCAAGCCGCACAAGATTTTTCCCAGAAAAACTTTTTTACAAATCAAAACACGAATCAAAATTCATTTTCGTGTTTATATTTTAAACAGTCTTTTCGTTCCAGGCAAATCCAACGACGCCACCAAAGTGATTTTTTATCACCGGCAACGAAGGGTTTCACCCATAAGTTTAACCGGAAAAATCATTAACCCCAGAAAAGGGAAGATTAGGCAACTTTTAGATTCGAAACGAAATCAATAACCACAAAAGAATCGGATAACAAAAGTCATCACAGAAAAACGAACGAAAATCAAACACCAAAAGGAACAAACACACCTTTTGAAGATCGATAAATTCGAACCGTTTTTCGAATCAAATTAGTTTTGATTCACAGTTATCCAAGGAGAAACCCCTTATAAACGGAGTGTTTTTCACCACGATCCACAAAGCAGCGAAACCCTAGGATCTCGCACAAAAAGGATCAAGGAGTCCGTGGTTACGAACACATCAAGGAGAAGAAGAGCGAACACCATCGCCATCTCAACCGGTGGAGAAAACCACCAGACAACAAAGAGTCAAAAGAACAGACTCAGTATCAGGACGCCACAAGGAGAAAACACACTAGTCTCCACACAGCAAAGAAAGAGGCGGTCCAAAACAATAAAAGGGCACAAGGTTATTTTTAACCTAAGAGGTCTTTCAAATATAACCCTCATTTTTTCCCTTTTTTGTTTTTTCTATATAAATTTTAGTTTTATATAGATTATAGGTTTAGGCTATATACATAAATTACCCACGATAATTCTAGATTAGTAACTTTTGCCTAGAACCTGGAAAAAATATAGTAATATTACTTACTATATTTATAGAATAATTTTTAAGGAGTAATTAACCTTAGGTTATTCATTTTAGAATATAAAATCCCCAAGGGTAGTTTTCTTTGGAACAAAACTAGCCCCCGTTAAGTTAGATAGCCTTTAGGCACATAAAATTGAGTACTCACCATAAATTCAACACACTTAGTGTTAGGAATTCTATTTGGGTGATTTTATTAGATATCTTAGAGATATGACAAAAGAGAGTGGAGATACTTCAAAAAGAGAAGTAAGTACTACAAGTACACCACAATTCCAATGTCCAATTTTAAAACCCTCGAATTACTCACTATGGGCAATTCGAATGCAAATTATCCTCGAAGCAAACGGTTTATGGGAAACAATAGAACCCAACGATAAAACCCAAGCAGATAATAAAAAAGATAAAACTGCTATTGCATTCCTTTATCAAGCCTTACCAGAAGAACAACAACTTCAAATCACTAAACACAAAACTGCAAAAGCCATTTGGGATGCCTTGAAAATTAGGCACATAGGAGAAGAGAGAGTCCAACAAGCTAGGTTGCAAACACTCAAATCTGATTTTGAGATGTTACACATGAAGGAGGATGAAACAATAGAAACCTTCACCGGAAAACTAACAACCTTAGTAAATAAAGCAGCCAACTTAGGACACACAATTGAAGATCAAACTCTAGTACGTAAACTATTAAATGCTGTACCAGATAGGTATTTGCAAATAGTTGCGTCTATAGAACAATACTCAGACCTAAAAGAAATGACTTTAGAAGAAGCAGTAGGTAGACTTAAGACTTATGAAGAAAGAATTAAGTTTAAGAAAGGCAAACAAGTGGACAATCATGATAAACTAATGTTCACACGACATGAGAATAAAGGAAAATATTTTAGAGGAAGAGGACGAGGAAAACCTAGATTCTCACAAGGTAGAAACCATGAGAACTTTAAGGAAGAGAGGAAAGAAGAAAACTCTCATAGAAGTTATAATAGAAATAACTTCAAGAAATCAAATTATGATACTAGTAAATTACGATGCTATGAATGCAAGAAATTAGGGCACATTGCACCTAAATGTCCTTTAAGGACAAATACCAACGAGCAATCTAACCTCGTTGAAGAAGACTTGGAACCAACCTTATTAATGGCCACACTAGAGGTTGATGAGCAAGAAATCTCGCTACACGAAAACGATGTAGAGACAAATATGGATACCTTATGGTACTTAGACAATGGAGCTAGTAATCACATGACTGGAGTTAGGGAACACTTCAAGGATCTAGATGAGGACGTTAGTGGTAAAGTAAGATTTGGAGATGGTTCATATATAGAAATAAAAGGAAAAGGAACTACCGGCATAATCTTCTACTACGGAGAATCACCAATCAGCTGGAGCACACAAAAACAAGCCACTGT
>BQNB010192947.1:0-11575 GCA_026074375.1 Tanacetum coccineum
AATTGTAGTCTGTGTGAATCTTGATCACTTAAATCAACTTCTTCTCATAAGAATCTCTGATGAAGTGATGCCTTATCTCTATGTTCTTGGTTTTAGAGTGAAACACTGTATTCTTCACAATGCAAATGGTGCTTTCATTATCAATATAAATCATGGTGTTCATAAAGTTGAACCCATAATCAAGCATTTGATTTTGAATCCATAGCACATGTCTACAGCAATGAGCAACAGCAACATACTCTGCTTCTGTAGTAGAATTTGCAACTATAGTCTGCTTCTTACATTACCATGAAATCAACCTCTTTCCAAGAAACTGACAACCTCCTATTGTGGATTTCCTGTTAAGGCTAGCACTAACATAATCACTATCTAAAAAAGCTTCCAAGTCAAATGGTGAATCTCTAGGATACTAAAGGCCCAATTTATGTTGACCTTTCAAGTGTCTAAAGATCCTCTTCACAGCATGAAGATGTGACATTTTAGGAGTAACTTGGAACATTGCACAAGCACAAACAGCAAACATTATGTCAGGCCTAGAAGTTGTTAAGTACATCAATGATCCAATCATTGATCTATATAAATGAACATCTACAGCTTCAGCTTCTTCATCCTTAACCAATGCCTTATTAGTCTATATTGGAGTGCTTGTTGTCTTCATAGTGGCAAAATCAAACTTCTTTAATATATCAGCCACATATTTGTCTTGGCTAATGAAGATTCCATCTTCCTTCTGTTGTACTTGTAAAAAGTGAGTTCCCCTATAGAACTCATTTGGAATCTTTTGTGCATCAAACCTTTAAACTCATTACATAAAGATTTCTTTGTGGACCTAAAGATGATATCATCAACATACACCTGTATTAACAATATATCACCTTTGTCCTTCTTGATGAACAAAGTCTTATCTATATTGCCTCTTCTAAATCCATTTTCAATTAAGTAGGTAGACAAGGTCTCATACCAGGCTCTAGGAGCTTGATGTAGACCATATAAAGCTTTTTCTACCTTATACACTTTGTCTGGGAACTGTGGATCTTCAAAACCAGGAGGTTGACACACATAAACCTCCTCTTCAATAGTACCATATAAGAAGGCACTCTTTACATCCATCTGGTACACAATAAACCCCATAAATTATGCATAGGCCAAAAATAACCTGATTGCTTCTATCCTAGCAACAGGAGCAGAAACCTCATCATAATCAATTCCTTCTTCTTGGTTATAACCTTGTGTAACCAGTCTTGCCTTATTTCTCACTACAATCCCTCTCTCATCCTTTTTGTTTCTAAAGACCCATTTCGTTCCAATGGCCCTCTTGCCATTAGGTAGATCAACCAGTGTCCAAACCTTTTGAAGTTTAAATTGTAGAAGCTCCTCTTGCATTGCTTCTATCCAACTTGGATCTTCTAAAGCTTGAAATACCTTCTTGGGTTCTTTTTTAGAGAGAAAACAGGTAAACAAGCAGTTCTGATAATCTTTTTTATTTGTTCACCTCTGCTTATTAATGTAACTAACCATAGCATGTTCATTAGAAATCTTGGTCATTCTCCTTGTTTGAATAGCAGAATTTAAGTCTCTAATGATCTGGTCTTTAGGATGATCCTTGTCAATTCTGGTTGTGGGAATAGGACTGACATTCATGGTTGTTTCCAAGTTGTTGAGGTCAGCTTCTGCACCCACATCTTCATCATCACAAGCATTACCAAAAATTCCAGTATCATCTATTGGAGTCACATTTGAAATAGGTGGAAGTGTAAATGCATTTTTGAAAGGAGAAAATCTTTCAAATAGATGTTCCTCAAATGCATTAGAAGCTTCAGCAACATTAACTGGTGATGATTGATCATCATTAGTAAAAGATGGTCCAGCAGCACTAACAAGTGTACCAACAATATTAAAACTATTAGTACTGTTAGGCTGCTTTTATAGTTGAAGTAGCCTTTCAAACTCACTTCCTGTATCTTGATCATCCTTCCTATCTTTATCTAAAGCTTCACTTTCATCCAATTCTGAAGGCTTCACTCCTGTATCTTCTTCACTATCCTTAGGACCTTGAGAGATTAATGGATCAATTATGCAGATAGCTATTAGGATGTACTTTTGTTTAGGTTCTGTCTTCTTTTCAACTTGACTTGCAACAATATTGTCTCTAGTTCCTGCAATACCATTAGTTTGATTTCCTACAACAACTGGCACATAGTTCATAGATATTGTCAAAGAATCAACATCAAAAGGCCAGTTTGGTTCGTTTCCTATCACATTAGGTGCATTTTTAAGAAATCTAATGTGTAAGGCCTCTTCAACTATCCTGATCCTCTTGTTAAATACTCTAATGGCTTTGCTAACCACAGAGTACCCAACAAAAAATCCCTCATCATCTTTTCCATCAAACTTGCCTAGATTATCCCTAGTATTTAAGATGGTAACAGGACACCTAAAAGGTTTCATGAAGTTTATCAATGGGGTTCTTCCATGAATAAGTTCATAAGGTGTCTTGTTATGAGGCTTAATGACTAAGACCCTATTTAGCACATAGCAAGCAGTATTAACTGCTTCAGCCCAAAAGGTTGTTGGTAACTTAGAGTCAACTAACATAGTTCTTACAGCCTTTATCAGTGTTCTATTCTTCTTCTCAGCAACACCATTCTGCTGAGGAGTCCTAGAAACACTGAATTCCCTCTTAATACCTTTCATTCCACAGAACTGATTCATTACATTATTTTTGAACTCAGTTCCATTGTCACTTCTGATAACTTTTACTTTGTAGTCTAGTTGATTTTCTATTTCAGTTATGAAGGTCTTTAATATCCCACTAGTTTCATCCTTAGTGGCAAAAAGAATACCCAAGAAAATCTACTAAAGTCATTAGTGACAACTAGGCAATAAGACTTTTTCATTAAACTCTTAACATTTGTAGACCAAATAGGTCCATATAAAGCATATGTAAGGGTTTGCTGATTGAGTTCACAAGTTTGGCCTTACAGGAGGCTTTGTGTTTCTTTCCTTTCTAACAAGCAACACACGAATGGTCATTTTCAAAGATCTTTGAAGGAAAACCTCTAACAAGGTTTCCTCTCACAAGTTTGTTCAAGTTTTTAAAGTTTATATGACCAAGCCTCCTATGCCATAAATTGGATTCATCAATTGTGGCCTTAGCAAAGAGGCAAGTTAAACCTTTAGTAGGAATAACACTCTTTATGTCAACACTGTAAATGTTATCCTTTCTTGGAACTCTCAGCAAGACTTGACTTTCATCAAGTAGCTTAAATTCAGAAGACAAGACAAGACATTCAGTGTCAGTAAAAAGAAATTATTCTTTTTGTCACAAATTTGTGAAACACTTAACAAGTTATACTTAAGCTCCTTACAAAAGTACACATTATCAAAATCCAATGTTCCTGTTTTGATTTTATCTTTTCTAGAAATTCTACCTTTACCATCTCCAAAGGAAATAAAACCACCATCATAATCTTCATATTCAGTAAGATAGGGCCCATTTTGTTTCCCAGTCATGTGCCTTGAGCAACCATGTCAATAACTCCATTTTCCTGTACTCCTTCTGTGTGGTGTTGCCCTGTACATAAATACGAGAATCAGACCTTTTTGGGGGAATCCAAGCCATTATAGACTTGGGTCGCCGCTCGTGCATCAATATAAGAAATATTCTTGAAAGTATTTGATGCACTACTGTTTTTGGCTTTCCAAACCCAGCATGCTGAGGCCTTAACAGCATTAGCCTCTTTTCCTTTATTTTCACTTACTACTGCTCTATCCCTAGCAGTAGTATCTTTTACCTTGACAGTATTAACCTTTTTATTGAAAATATTGTTTTTTTTTGCTAAGTACTTGTTAAATGGCTTTGTAACTTGTGAATATCCCTTTTTGTAAGCATTTGATATTGGTCTAGGATGATTTACAGTTGTTTTGAGCTAGCAGTATTAATTTGTCTGACAACAGTATTAACACTTGCATTAGCAATATTAATTTTGTCAGTCCTGGTTAATACTGCTTGTAGAACAAATCTTCTATTAGGGTGAGGGTGAGTCATTTTATTAGCAAAGTTCTTGTGATTCACCCTACTTTAAGTTGTTCCACATGGTCCTTATAACCTTTTATCACACACATTATGAAGATGCTCAAAAATTCCACAAATAAAATAAGCTTTATTAATCATTTTAAAGTCACTTCCTAGTCTTTGGGACATAAGATTGTTCCAATTTCTTTGGTTCCCTCTAGGATAGTGTTTGTTTTGTTTAGGTGTTTCTACCTTCTCTACTGTTTCCCTAACAAACTTAACAAATTTTATCTTTTCAGTGCTAGGTCTAACAGTTTTATCCTCAACATTATGTATAAATTTTACCTCACTTTCATCATAAGAATTCCAATCCTCAATGACTGGAGGTCTAAAGCTGTTCTTCCTAACAATTTTAGGTTCTACTGCATCACCATTATTTTTTACATTAGTAGACTCATGATTTGACTCAACTTTCTTAACATTACTAGGTGTAACAATAGTAATAACATATATATTCTCACTTTCAACTATTTCATCAATAAACGTTAGATCAGGTTTAAAGGGAATGAAGTTCCCTGTATAAGGTGGGGGAACTGCATGATATCCCTTATCAGATTCGGACTTATTATTCTCCTGATTTTCTAACATCTCAGATGAATTCACAAAGATTTCTACTACAGGAGAAGCTGTAGTAGAAAAAGCTGCATTATATCCTAGTCCAGTTTTAAAATTGTCAATAACTTGACTTTCTAATAAATTATTCAAAGATTTAGATGAATTTTAAAACTTCTCTAATATTAGTTTTAACTCATGTCTCTCTTTTTTTCTTTTTCCAATTTCTTTTTGTTTTCAACTAAAGCATTATCTCTTAGTTTAACTTCAAGATTTAAAACATTAATGCTCTCTTCAAACACAGCCTTATTTTTCTTATAGTGAGCTAGTCTAGCTTCTACCGATTCTAAACCTGCTTTATAAGATACTAAATTAAATTGAGACCTTTTGTAATCTGAAAACAAACTATCATATTGTTCTTTGAGAGTAGCATACGCTTTTACACATGATTTAGAACAAGAATCTACCTCAGAATCTGAATTGGAAGAACTTCCTGAAGATGTATATGCCATCAATACAAAGTCTGTAGAATGCTCTTCTTCAGCTTGGTAGCTCCAATCATATCCTCAAATTATATCTTGAGCAACCAAGGCATTTTCAGTGGGAGTTTCCACTGTCATAGTTCTTTTACTATTCTCTCTTCCTCTATTTTCCTAATTTCTAGGAGCTCTACATTCTCTTAAAAAGTGACCATTTTTATGACAATTATAGCATTCCACTTTAGACCTGTCAAATCTAACTCTTTGACCATTTACATCCATCTTCCTGCCTGTCCTCTTGATGAATCTCCTAGCTTTAATTGTCAGCATGGCCATTTCTCATTGTAAATCCATTTATTCTAGGTCATCAGGATCAATTTGTTCTAGATCCTCTCGTGCAAGTTGAGGAGAATTAGGCTGACTAGCTAGGAAAGCACAGATCACAGCATAACTAAGGTTATCTCTAGATGTAGGACTACTTTGAGTATAACCAGCACTAATTCCATAAGTAGTGTTATCTGCTTCATTTGTGCTGCTGTTGATGTTGCTGTTAGTGCTGTTGGAGGACACAAAAGCCACATTTTGTGAATTTTGGCTTGTGTTTGTTGATCCTGTAAGTTCAGGTTCATATATCTTTAAGTTGTTGTACAAGTCATCCAAACTGATGGTCTTTATTTCCTCTTTGTTCCTCTAGATCTAAGCATGAGTCTTCCATTCAGATGGAAGACTTCTCAATAGTTTTAAGTTCATGTCCTCTTGTGTAATAACTTTATCTTGGATCTCCAACTGACTAATAAGTTTTTGCAACCTATCAAAAGTTTGATCTATTGTTTTTGAACTTGATCCTGCAAAGTTCTCATATTGTTGCTTGAGTAGAGTTCTCTAAACTTTCTTAGATTCCTTGTTTCTTCAATATCTCTTCTCAATGGCTACCATGAGCAATTTTGCATCTTTATATGAATGAAACTTCAGTTGATCCTTATTTGGGAGTGCCATCGACAGAGTTCCTCTAGCTTTCATCTCATTCCTTCTGTCCTGCTTTTCTTCTACAATAGTAGGTTTATATTCCTGCTCAGTTTCTCCAATAGTTCTCTTCAGCACTTTGTTACCATTCAAAATTACTTCCCAAAGGGAGTAATCAGTCATGAGAAAGTATTGTTCTATCCTTATTAACCAAAGATCATATTCCCTAGGGTTGAGGATAGGAAATCTTGTGGTCAGAGTTGTAGAAGTAGTTCCTGCCTCCATCTTATCACTAAGAAATAGATCTAGTATATATTGTTTGTTTCTTCTTATTCAAAGCTTCACAACAAGCTCTAATACCCCTTGTTGATCTCAATGAATAGATCTTGAACTCCTTAGCTTAATGTAAGGTTTAATATCCTTGGATAAATCTAAAGGCACTAAGACTGAAACTTTGAGTGTATGATATAAACTATGCGGAATCTAGTTTATACCATTAAGAAGAATAAAGAAAAAAAGATGTTTGAGATACAGAAATACAACCAAAACAATAAGTTTTAATATATTAATACGAACACTCTTTAACAGTGTTAGGGTTTACAACCTTGAAGCTATGAATACTATGAAAGACTGATATGATGTGATGTTGTGTCTTTCTAACTATGTCGTAGGGTTCCTTTTATACACTAAGGAAACCCTAATAGGCTTACAAAACGCGTATAATGATAATGCATATCTATTCCTAATTTAAATCATGCATATCATAATAGTAGTACTAACTATATAAGACTAACAGTACTAACTATATTGGCAGTACTAATATAGTACTAGCAGTACTAACTAATATAACTAACAGTACTAACTACTTTGTCTGTTTTCTTCAATCTTTATCAGCAGCACTAACCATCACTATAACACCTCGTGTTTTAGGTCATTGTATGACATTATGTAATTCATAATTTATTTTTAGGGTTCTACGCGTTTGCTTTTAAATCATAATCTTTAAGCTAAATCGCGTAAACTAAAAATGATCATTCAATGTAAACGGGCATTAAACGATTAAAAGTTTACATCAAGCAAGTAAATCGCGCAAACCTAGGGAGAATAAGTAGAAACGTCAATTAAACGGATATAGTACTCATGAAATATAGGAGTGTGCACGGTTTGGTTTTGGTCGGTTTTTGGCCAAAATCGAAACTGAAACCGAAACCGAATGCACGGTTTTTTGCATAACCATAACCGAAACCATTTGGTTTTTCTCGGTTTTTCGGGTTCGATTTCTTAGTTTTTCGGTTTCTTCAACCCATCAGCCTAACAATATGATAGAATCCATCTGATGCGATGATCATGGTGGCAAAATCCTTACACAATATCTTAAAATTACAATCCTTTGTCCATGTGAAAAAAAAAGAGGCCAAACTGATGGCCCCCAAAACGCGCCGATAAGGAATCAGATAGCACCAACGAATATCGTGCAGGATTATGCGGAAATAAGTCAAATAACTTCTTAGAAGTTGCGAATGTGAGACCACCACCCCTCAGAGTAAAGTTTTATCCAAACATTTTGGCCCATCCCTTCATGGGCGCTCGCCCCCCCATAAAAACCACCCAACAATACTGACGTTAATATTGATAAAGAGAGGTAATTTAGAAATAATACTAACAATTGGGTAGCACACTAATTTATAACTAATTAAATCGGATTATCGGTTCGGTTTTTGTGGTTTGGATTTTGTGGTTTCAGGTTTTTTGATGTCAAAGACAATAACCGGAACGATCGAGAAGACTCGGTTTGAAAAAATAAAAAACCAAACCGTCGATTTTTTCTGTTGTTCGTTCTTTTGGTCTTTATTTCGGTTTTTGTTTTCTATCACCGCCTATATTGAAAATATATCTAGACCGAACACATTGAGCAGCATCTCTCTTTTTACATTCTTCTCATTTTTGGAAAAATCATTTTATGATTGATAATGAGTGATAGCCAGGGCGTAATTGCCCACTATTTTTCTTGGTGTTTACTTGGGGAAAATCGATTATTATTTTATGCTTTGGGCTAATTTTCTATAGTTATACTTGCCCATTTTTCTAAAATGCAGTAGTTGATGGTTTTGTATCGAAAATGTGGAATGATGCTGAGGTGAAAACGACTAAAATATAAGAAAAGAGCAATTATGATTTATACGCGAATCTCTAGACCCATCTTGACTTGCCAAGGAGGGACGGCCCAAACAACACGAAGGTCCTCTAGACGTCACCATAAAGTTAGACAAAACAAAAAGCCATTCCAAAGAGCAACCAAAATTGACATTAAGGCCAGACGTCATCACAAGAATCCTAGACGCAGTCATGATCCTAATGACGTATGAGCCAGACACCGTTCTAAGAAGATCTAAACACAGTCGCACTTGAGTGTGATGTCGTCTGAGAACAGCCAGTCTGGCACATCGTCGTCGGCCGGGCCAGGTCTTTTAAAACCGATATAGAAAGCCATAATCGACTAGATGTCCACCGTCCGGCTATAACACCTAACGAGACGTCTAAACCCCCCAAATCTATATATAAAAAGTCTAGTTTTCCTCATTATTTACTACAAAGCAACTCAGGGAGTTTAGGGTTAAAAAATGAGGACCCGTTTATTTATTTTTTAATGTATTTTAGCTTTGCCCACATGTTTTTTTCCTTGTCAATGTACTGGTTTTTTATTAAGCCGTAATACAACAGGAGACCAACCTATAGACACATGTTTAACGATTCAAACCTTTGCTAGATTATTACATGTCTTTACTATCAAATTACCTATGTTAGATTATTGTGTGATCAACATATCAAATATGTGAATAAAACTGTTAAAACTACTATAAGCATGAAACTATATTAGGGCATTATCACAAACCCACAGTGACACTTGATTATGTGCAAGTAACGAGAGTTTTATGTAGAGTAGATAATCAATATCAATGATGAATATTTGATCTATTGCCGTTAAAGTTTAGTGACCATTAATTTGAGCAATTAATCACTGTGTTGATACCAAGACATAAACATAACTAGCAGAAGTAAATAACTAAGAGACTTATAAATTCAATAATTCAGACATATCTAATTAAAAAGAGACTTCCTGAGTAAATAGATTTAATAATCGGTCTTTCATAAACTTAAGCTAGTATGTGAAACTCCGTACTACAAATGCGGTTGATTTGGAGCTTTGTTCCCGCACTAAGTATCCATTGTATGCCCGAATTTTGATTTATTTGAGTTGGGATTTTTTGATTGCATGTTTCAGTTAGGTTAGGTTGGCTGATCAATCCCTTGACTGTAATCTATCGATAAGCCGTGTTTCTCGATCAACTAAATTGGTGTGCACATTATACAATTAGAGATCAACTACATGTAATTGCTTTGATAAATTTGACATGTAGTTTGTTCGAACTCTAGCTATAGATAGTCGCTAATAGTTGCAAATTAAAAAATCCCCCACCTGACTCTTTATCCGTGTTTTATTTTCTCATCGTATCTATTTCCACGTAATCGATCTCAATCCCCCGTGAATAACTGCTTTTTATCGAAACCTAAAAATAACAATAAGTTATCGCCCAATCCCTACGAACAATAGGCGAGGCGCCTTCAATTCCTCTAGTTTGTATCCATTAAGAACGAAGTTGAGCTTCAGTGTGTATTTTCTTATACTATTCCTCCAACGACGAGAGGTACATACTCTTAGAGATTGAAAACTCATCACGAAATTTTACACGTTGCTACTGGGAATAGCCTGTTTTGGTTACCCCCGGGTCCTCTATTTTGCTCTACTTCTTTGTAGATCGAGCATCTCCAAGAAGTGTATAAGTGTCTATTTTTTATTCTAAAGGATTATTTTCTATTTTCTTTTCATTTGTTGTGAGATCTCTCAATATTGACAGATCACTGTTAAACTCATTCATAAACGACTCTGTAAGTACTCCATTCCTATCCTGATAGGTATAAAGAATCCTATATGATGTCCTTTGCAATACAGAAAGGAAATGCCTATCCTCAGGACAACAACCCTTAGTGGATGGAACAATAACATTTTCAGACCACTGACACCAGAAGGTCCAGCAGGATTCAAACAAACACCTCAATAACTTCTTGCAAAACGCCAATTCAACGAAATCTACTTGAGTAGAACCACAAGAAAGTGACGCCTAATACTTCTCTTTACCTTTTCAATTCATGATCGGGCGGTGGGTCAAGTGCGATTTGGGCTCGAACACCTCTTCAAAATGAGAAAGCCCATATTAATAAAAACTGAAGTCCCATTTTCTGGTGGAATTAAATTAATTCCGGTGGAAAATGGTGTTGGCATTCCAATTCCAGTGGAAACGTTCCTATTTTGCAGGAAAATAGAGTATGACCTTTACTTTTCCATTTTTTGTAAATCCGACCAGGAATCACTCTGACCGGGGAGCGGTCATAAGAACCTCAAATCATTAGTTAAGAACATGCTTCATTAATCATATAAACCATGTCTAAACACAAAATTCACTTTTAAAGAGCACAAAAGCTTCACTTCTATTATATATCTCTTTTGTTCATAAGATATACATGTATAAACATTACTCATTTACTAGAAACTATTTGAAACTTAAAATATCTTTTACTACTACTAAATGTTTTGGGGGCATTCGCAAGTCGAATATCAAGAGTAGTAGGAATGAAATGCTCGTTACCTATCTACACGAGCATTACCATTCTCACAAAATCACCTTATTTCTATCAACAATCCCCCAAGACCACTTCATTTAACTACATAAAAACATAATTATAAACGGTAAGTTATTAAGACTTACTGAGTAAATGAGTCTATTAATCATAATGATAAACACTATATGGCCCATTTCAAGTTAATATTATAACATGATCATAACCGGCTATTCCCGATGCTAATACTAACATGGCTAATATTCGGCTACTTCTAGGGCAATATCGGTTATACCCGAACAAATGGCACCATGTATAATATTCGACAACTTCTAGAGCAATATCGGATAATATTCGAGCAACATTGATGTTAATACAAATAAACCGTAAAAATGTTTATTTATATTTTACAAACTTTTTATGTTTTGTCGATAACAAACAAAAATCATTTTAAGTAGAAACTAAAATACATATGTTTTAAGGCTATAGTTTTCTAACTTATGATGCGGATTTTTACAAAACCACAAAAGTTTTACAATCCTCCTAGGCAGTGAACCTAACCGTTGTAGTGTAGTATAGGTAAGTCCCAGGGATTGATCGTTTTCTAATGGATTAGTGAGGTAGGTTCAAAGTGTATTTCGCCTAAATCTAAAGGTTTGAGGGAATATTCTTTTTGGTCTTTTATTGGTTTTAATGAAAGTAAATAAAATCAATATGTTTGAGAGAGGTTTGGTTATTTAAACTAATTACCTACTAAAACTATTTAAAGTAAAAACAATAAACTACTAATGATAAGAAAGGTGTGTTTACTTAGATGAATTTCTCCCTA
>BQNB010192948.1:0-11575 GCA_026074375.1 Tanacetum coccineum
TCAAAGTTCGATGGAACTCCAAGAGAGGTCCTGAGTTCACTTGGGAACGCGAAGATCAGTTTCGAGAAAAGTATCCGCACCTCTTCACAAAAACCGCACCCTCGAAAAATGTTGCATCTTGAGCCTTGGGACAAGGCTCTCCTAACTTACGGTGAGTTCGGATTGCCAAGACGGTTCACTTATTCGATTTAAATAATCAATCATTCACTTACGGTGAGTTCATAGCCCCGCTTTTATACAATTACATTATTTTACAACTTTGGGGTGAGAAACATGCATTGTTTTACATTTGGACGCAAGTACCCTTTTTAAACATATTACGAGTTGACCTAAGTAGCTAAACCCACTATTGCCCACTATCATGAACTGTCAATTGCTAGTTAGCGAGCGCGAATGTTATGAATAGATCTATTTGGGATTGACATCCCCGTTCGGGTGAGTAGCGCTCATCAGTTTCGGAGGTACTGAAACAACGAACGTATACATGTCGGAACAATTTGGATGTTGCGGGTTGAACATCTACATGGGCACATTTAGTGCATTAAATTGCATACATATATGTCGAGCTTCGGTGTCATGAGCTTAGTGCACTTCGTAATTACTTTTAAGATATTGTATGTGTTACATGTCTTACATTGGAAATCTTGTGGTCCTATTTTATACATTTACTAAACCTGTGAATTCACCAACTTTATGTTGACGTTTTAAAGCATGTTTTTCTCAGGTCAATAAGGTACGAGAAACAAGGATACATTGGTGGTCACCATTTTGGAGTCATTACTATAAAGATTTGGATGCATTACATTTTGGGAATATTTGTTATGTCTTAAAATCTTTACTTTTCATGGATGAACTATTTAAGCTTCGGCTATTGTAACAAACAAGTCTATTTAATCCAATGTATCAATTTTAAACGACTCATATAGAGGTCGTTCTCATATCTCGTGTTGTTGATCTATGAAGTAACACTCTCCAACCCATATTCCGCTGCGACCCATTTTGGGGGTGTTACATCGGTGCTATCATTTCCTCTACTTAGAGGGTTTTATTGTCTACATCCGGGACTTATTTAACTTTGGTGTTACAATTTATATCATCTCTATCCTGAAGAAAGCTTTGTATCTACTCAAGAAAGGATTGCTGGTTCGGGGGGAAGCTAAGAAAGCTTCTAAGAGAAGAATGACGAAACTGACCACAGATTGCTGCTTTGGAGAGAGTGGCAATTTCGGTCGCTCTCGGTTTTGTAAGTTTCATAAATATATAATGTTCAGGTACAATGTTTCAGGAATTTTTCAATAAATTCAAAATCTTTCAAAATTCTGTAGTCAACACTATATCAGGCCCTCAATAATTGAGGGGGGCTAAGGAAAATGTTCCACGGAAATCATGTTATTAACATTTTTCTCCCTAGTGTTTTTCAAATCTCAAATAGCCATTTTACTCTATTGATATCAAAAACATCATATTGTATGCTATTTTTGAGGGGGAGAAAATTGGACTAAAATGTAATGTGATTGTCATTGACTTAAGTGTGTAACTCTTTCCTCCTTGTGAAAAACTCTTATGAATCTTGGTGTACATGTGTAGGGGAGCATTTCTCAAAAATGAAACTATCAAAGTACCAAACGGTTTGATTTGTATCATGAGTACTTTGATTGATTTTCAAATGGTTTTATTGTTTCTAGCATAAGTAAATTTTGAATTTATTTCTCTGAGTTAAATTAGGGAAATCTTTTTATAAATTATTTTAATAGTTCTACTTGAGGGCAAGTAGAAGTCAAGTGGGGGGATATTTGATAACATCAAATAGTTGATACTTTTTAGTATCAAAT
The DNA here is from genome assembly GCA_026074375.1 of Tanacetum coccineum. Taxonomy (NCBI): domain Eukaryota; kingdom Viridiplantae; phylum Streptophyta; class Magnoliopsida; order Asterales; family Asteraceae; genus Tanacetum; species Tanacetum coccineum. Next base: position 1,833 of record BQNB010192948.1, read on the forward strand.
TCCCTTTTAAAATGTGATGTGTCGTCGTGTAGGTGTTATTTATGTTTTTAAGTTTTAAATTTATATTTTGCCGACTTTACCTAAAACAACACTTTAACGGGCAGTGTACCCGATCAGATGGAGTTTCGTGGTAAGTAGGGTGTCGATCACTAAGAACGAGAACTAATCTTTTATTTTATCAATATTTTAGTTATCTAAACGAAGTTAATTTAAACTATGTTAATTCTATTCTATGTTAAATCTATGTTAAACCTATGTTAATCCTAATTCTAACGGATAAGGGGGTTTCAGCCTGAGAGACTGGTACAGGTTTTGTGGTAACTTAGATCAATTTAAGACACAATAACACACACAAGCAGACAGACAAAAGATAAAAGAGCGGTCTATCCAAATATAAAAAACAACCATGATTAATCCAATTAAAACGTTGGTTTGTTTATTTATTGCAATGAGTGCTTATCTCTAGGTGGTATATCATTCCTAGATTTAGGAGGGACTTCTTCCTAAAACCTAAACACGTAGAATTCTGTCACAATTAAATGCATCCGCATAAAGCATCCTAGTTGCTAATTATAATCTATCTTAGGTGATTAATAATGGTGATCTTATTAAACTCTAGCTCATAGAGACTTTACCCACTTACTGTTTAATGGCAATTTATATTCTAGTAGTCTACTGTCCAAGTCTTTACCAAAGGAATCAATATGTTATTTGTTGATCCTAGGTCACCTGCTAGTCCAACTTGTTCACATATCCCAAAGGTAAAGATAGGGCATTAATTGTGGTCCTATTGATCTAGATATATATATATCACTATATAGAGAGCCATCCCGGCATCTAGCTAACTTGGTCGGTATCATTAGATCTAGTTAAAAGATAGGTCGCATACAAAAGCACAAAAACAAGTATGAATTGATAAACATAAACAATAAATCAACGATAAATTAAGCATTCGATATAAACAACCAAACATTTAAATCTTCATAACCATGGCTAATACTTAAGGAGTATTAGCCCTTAATCATTGTAAGCAATTCAAAAGTAATAATTCAACCAAGGTAAACTAATCGAGTTAAACAAATGATATCAAAAAATCAAATGATTACAAGAGTATATGAGATTACAAGGTGTTTTCTATGGAATTAATAGCTTTGCTTGACCTCTTCTGTTCTTCTTGTCTTCTGAAAATCAACTTTTGTGGTTAAGGTATCGAAAATATGATCAAGCACACTAAAAACCCGTTTTTAGGTTTTCTATTTATACTGTCTGGAATTTGGTCGATACGGCGTATCACTGGAGATGGATATGGCATATCGGCGGTTTCTTAGAGTAGGGACCACATTTGATATCTTCTAAAATATTTTATTACTTTATATTGAATACGGCGTATAGAGTTCTCATGGATACGGCGTATTGGACTTTGTATCTTTGTGGTTTCTTGTGAAGTGCAGGCACAGATACGCCGTATCTTCCTTGATGGATACGACATATAGGATGTCATAACAATAATCTTCAAATGTCTTTGTTTAAGCTCCAAAATGTGTGCCTTTTTGCTAATCTTCACCAAGTACTCCATATTTACTACAATTCTCAAATATAAATGATTAAGTAACAATTCTTGCAATAATTATACAAAATGGATTATTTACATGGAATAAATGTTGCTATAAAAGTGACGTTATTTGATGTCATCAATGTCACTTTAACATCCTTGGGCATATCTAGTATTATGAAGTCTACATGGAAAACAAACTTACCAATTCCTACTAGTACATTTTCAGCAATCCCTTTTGGATGTTTCACTGTTCTATCTGCTAGTTCAACTGTCAACTTAGTATGAGCTAATTCGCCTAAACCTAAGTTAAGGTAGGTCGAAAGAGGCATGACACTTACGTTAGCTCCTAAGTAAGCAAAGGCATTTTTAAAGCAAACATTATTAATATAGCATGGTATGGTGAAACTTCCTGGGTCTTTCTCCTTTTGAGGTAGGGAATCGTCAACACGCGTAGCTCCATAAGAGTAAGCATCCAAGCATTGCAGTCCATACGATCCCTTCTTTTCTTTACAATAATAATCATTCAAACAATTTGGAAACAGAACAGTCACTTGTCTTGACTCGAACATCAGCTTACTGTTCTGTTGGGCCGATACAACGTATTAGGGTGACCTTATATGGCGTATCGATGTCATATCAGCTTCAACAGTAGTCGAGATTGACTTGACATGATCCCTCGGGTTTATTTCAGTAGATCTAGGTAAACTTCCAAATCCTCTTTCCTGTAGTACCTTGCTCATTTGCCTGATTTGAATCTCTAAAGTTTTGATCAAGGCTCCTTGGTTTCTGATAGCAACGTCAGTGGAAGCTCGAATTTCCTTGATCAACTTGGAGTTTTCTTCATGTCTCTTTGTTGATTCACTCATAAACTTGCTCAGTGATTCTTCCATTGATTTTCTTTGTTCTTGATACGAAGGGTTTGCATTATTTCTTTGGTAGAATCTCAAAGCTGCTGCCCTATATTTCCCTCCTTGTTGGAAGGATGCACCAAATTGAGTATAATAAGCTTCTTTAAGGATTTTACCTTCTTCTTTGAGTGTGCAGTCTTTGGTGTAGTGAGGTCCTTTACATTGCTCACATCCCACTTGAGCAGCATAAACCTTTTCATTAACCTTCTTGATTTCTCTTCCAAGATTATTTAGTTGTGCTTGGATGGCTGCCAATCCATCAGAAGTTTCAGTACTTCTTGTCCTAGATGTTCCATTGTGCCAGTTTTGAGAAGATTCTGCCATCTCTTGGATGGCCACCTTTGCATCGGCAGCTGTCTTAGTTGGTATGGCACCTTTTGAATCAAGAATTTGTCTAGTTGGAACTTCCAATCCATTGTAAAACAAGATAACCTCCTGCATCTCTGTTAAATAGTATTGAGGACATTTCATCAAAAGTTCTTGAAATCTCTCTCATGCTTGGTAAAGGGTTTCATCTGGTTCTTGTTGAAAGTTGTTAATCTTCTCCATTTTCTTTGCAGATTGAGCAGGTGGGCAATACTTGCTTAGAAATTTTGTGTTTAGATCTTCCCAAGTTTTAATCGAACCAGACAATTTATTTCTTAGCCAACGACTCGCGATTCCAGTTAGGGACATGGGGAAGACTTGAAGCATTACTTGATCTTGAGTAATATTAGGAACATGGAATAAGTCAACAATCTCTAAAACTTTCTCAATGTGTTCGTTTGCATCTTCATGATCTGAACCGCTAAAGGTGTTGTCTCGTAGTTTCTTGAGAAATTGGCCTTTTGGTATGTGTTTAAATACACATACCTTTGACCTTTAAAAACGGACTTAAAAGACCAAAAATGTACCAAAAATACATTGTATTTGTATGTTTTAACTTATATTGTGCAGGAAACGGATATCCGACAAAAGGATGAAATATCAAGCCAAAACGGACAAAACCAAGCACGAAACGAAAAGAGCAGAAAAAAAGGCCAAAGTCAAAAAGCCAAAGTCAATGTCAACCAAAAAGTCAGCACCGAAAAGTCAAGTCAAAAGTCAAAGCCAAAACCAAAGAAATGTTAAATGGGCCCACCCGTACCCATCTAATGAGCCGGGTCAGTCCATTTAAACATTATGAAAACATAAAGGCCCAAATCCCCTTATATAACAAACGCGGCCCAAAACCAATTTCTAGGCCCAATCCCCACATAACAGTGTTAAGCCTCAAAACCCTTTTCACCTTAACACTGTTAGTCCTTAAAGGACCATCCTTGCAACACAAGTATACAATCTGAGGGGTCATTTCAGCCAAACCCCCAAACTTGTACACCACAAAGGACCTTCTATGAAACATCACCATACAAACTCAAGGGCCAAATCTGCCATCCCACAAACTTATACCCAGTTATCCCTAAAATGTATAAAACTAATTTTTCCCGCCAATTGCATTGTTTATCATCCCTGTCAATTTTCACCCCGATTCCTGCAACCCCAGACAAACCATCCCTTTCCCTTAACCCCACTACATCACATGGGGCATTTGCCATGTTGGCAATCCCCTAACATACCATTGGTTAATGAAAAAGACAAGGAAATGGAGGGCTGTGATGATAGACCTTGGTGAAAAAGAATGATTAATGGTTGGGATTGATATTTTGGACCCTCTCACATAACAAGCACACCAGCTCTCAGTCTCTCACAGAACAAGCACAACAAGTGAAGACCAAGCTTGAAGACTTTTAGTATAAATATAGTCATTTGTAGTTCATTTTCTTTTGTCGAATTTTGTTTAGTCAAGTCTTGTGTAAACGAAATTAAACCATTTTAATTTACCTGTCATTTAAATTATTGTCATTTTAAACTTTCAAGCATTGTAATTTTTTTTCAAGTTAATGAAATTTCAAGTTTTTCTTTAAATATTGCCATTTACTTTAATTTTCATTTAAATACTGTTATTGAGCTCTTAAATAAGCTTTTGGTTCATTCAAAGTTTATCTAAAAGCTTATTTGCATTTCTGTCTTAAAAATCAAAATAACCAAAAATCACAAAAGAATCTATCAAAGAACACTGGAGCATGGTTTATATTGGATGGCCATGGGTTAAAACCTCATGGGAGGTGTTAGGATGATGGTTTGGTAGTGTATAATCATTCACAAAAGCTTTGGACTTTTGTAAGTTCTTCATTTTCAATTTTATCTTATGTTACTGTAGCATTGCTTATTTATGCTTATCTCTGCTTATTATTGCTTATGTCTGCTCATTTATGTTTGTTAATGCTTATTTATGCTTGCTTATTGCTTTTTTGTTATTTAGTTAAGTTTTTCTTTAAAACTGTTCATTTAGCTTTCAAACTGCTTATCTGTTCTTCTTATTTTAAAGTGCTTATTTGTAATTGGATTTTGCTTCAAATTGCCTATTATTCATAGTTCACCATCTGTCTTTAAAGTTGTTTGTTTAAATCTTTGAAAACTCAGTCTAAAAACTGGTTTTGAAGAACTTAAAGGGGTGTTTGGGTCAGTAGGTAAAGTAGGTCAAAAGTGGTTAAAAAACTGTTGGGTCACTTGGATAACTTATACAACCCTTATTTAAGTCATTTTAAGCTGTTTTTAAAAGTTTTCAAGTTTGAATGTGAGTTTTAAGGTTTTATAAAAATGTTGTTTAAATATGTGGTCTCATAACTCTTTCAAACTGTTTCTTTTTTATCCTTGCTTAAAAGGATGTTCTTAGGTTTGGTTTATGTTTAATTTTGAGTTTAAATGCAGTAGGGTAGGAGTAGTTTAAGTTTGCATTTACCAATTATGTTCTAAGTCAAATCTGTCAAGTGGTTTTATGTTTTAAAGAGTCCCATTTTCAATTTCAATTTTAGATAAGTTAAAGTTGTTTTTAGAGTAGGAATTTAAGAAGATAAGCTCTTTGGTTGTCAAAGTCAATCTATTTCAGCTTATTCTACATTTTTAACTTATTTTAGCTAGCTTAAATTAGGTCTGCATATAGCAAATTGTCTTTTAAAAGAAAACTAAAAAATCAGGATGTACTGAGTGTGTCCAGCCGAGTGAAAACAGTCTTTTTCATCAAGCTTTTTCCTGGCTTATTTGAATTTCAAAGTTCTTTTTCTTTACTGATTATGATAGCTTGTAGGATAAGCTTTCTTTGCATATTGGTTTCTAATCCATAAGGATCTGTTTTGTGGCTTAAAATTAAGTTCAAAAAGTGTCCCTAGGCTGTTTGGTTGGCAGTTTAAACCCAAAGTGCTTATTTGCTTATTTAAGCATTTTAGCTGTTAGGTTTGCTTTATTTAGGTTTAGATTTGCTTATTAGGTTAGTTTTAAGCTATTCTAGCTTATTTTACTTAGGTTAAAGCTTATTTGAGCTCTTTAGCATTTCTAGTCTAAAATTTAGTTTAAAAAGCCTTTTAGGGATTTTGTCATTTTAAGCTAGGATTAGCTTTTCTTATTTGCTTAATTTTGTTCATCATTGCTTATTAGGTGTAGTATAGTATCTGTGTTAGCTTATTTCTGCCTTTGGTTGCTTATTCGTGCTTAAAATGCTTAACAGTTTAGCCCTTGTATAACTTAGTATAAAAAAATCAAAACTGCCTGCTTATTGTTGCTTTTCCAGCTTATTTTTAAGTTTATAAGAAAAAGTTCCCTTTTTTAAATTTGCTTATTTTTAAGTCATAAAGCTTCTTTTTTTTTAATGTTCAAAAAATAAAAACTTGGGGAAGGGGATGTCTGGGGTGAGCTAGGCTCGAACCCCAGACCTCTACCCTCTCAACCAAGTTTTAACACAACACACAACACCACTAGCGCCCTTGAGTCTTTTCCGTTTTCTTTTGCATGCTTTATTCTTTTATCACATTTTTAGTCAATTTAGCTTATAAGCTGTTTTTGCTTTTTAACAGCTTATTTCGATAAGCTGTTTCCACCTTTTTATTTTTCTTAGGATCTTAACTGTTTAATGCACTTTCCCTAAATTGTTTAGATTTTTATAAAATAGTTTAGTATTTTTAATCATTTTATTTCATTTAATCTATTTTTAATTCATAAAAAATTATTAAAAATCAAAAAAATATAATTCTTTTTTTTTAAATTTTCATTTATGAAATAGCACCTAGGAAAATTAAATTTGCATCCGTAGGGTAAAAATTTCACAATTTGGTTTTTTAAAGCACGGGTTTTGATTCTCGTTCTCGTTTTTAGGTTTAAATCATTATTTGCTTTCGTTTTTAGGTTTTCTTTACTTTTCTTTGCTTATTATCAGTAAAATTAGAATCCAAACCCAAAAACTTTAAAATCATTCAAAAATGCGACCACGAACTTAATCTCGATTCTCAATTCACACCTCGACGGGAAACGACCGGGGAGATTTAAGATTTTTCTTTGGTCAAAAGTAATTTCTTTGAATCTTTTAGAATACGTATACTATATATTATAATTACCCCTAAAAAGGTGGTTATCATTTTGGCACCGCTGTCGGGGAGGTGTGTGCGATTTTCGTGTCTACGTTTGAAGATTAGTTTTTGAAGACCCTTCCTCGTGAAGTTATAATTTTCCGTTTGTGAATATTTTCTTATTATTAAAAATAAAAAAATACCAACAATACTTTTCCTAAAAGGAAGATAAAATCAAAGAGTCTAAACTCTTGATTGATGAACTTGATCCCCCTAGATCAAGTGATTTCCTTCCTTCCCCCGAGTATGACTCGGTTTTCTATGAGGATTTTTCCGAGGTTGATGCTTTGCCTTCAACCGATAACGAGGACAAAGTATTTAATCCGGGTATACTCATTCATGAGAACCATTTTGAAGTCATCAACTGTGCAACAATGGAAAAGAATGTAAAGAAGACCACTAATGCTTCTTTAATTCTTGAGGATTTTAATCCTCCTATTTATGAACTTCCTTTCCACAAAGAAGTTCCCGGGTCTGAAACTCTACTCTCATTTTCATCCGAAAATGAGGAAAAAGTTTTCAACCCCGGGATTTTCACTTCTAAAAGAGTTCATACTTCTCTTCTCCCAGAATTATCTCATCGGGGCCCTAAAGCTTTCAAAGTCATTAAAAATTTTGAAAGCCCGATAGAGATTTTTCCTTGCTCTTATGGAGAGGACATCCGTGTTTTGGATGTTTCGTGTCTCCATTTCTATCCCCCTTGACCAGCTCAAGTATGGGGGGACGGGTCAAGCTAAGTGACGTAAAACAAGCGCTTCGTGGGTGGCAACCCATGCTTATCCTAATATAAATGTAGTAGTAGTATGGTAGTATATGTAGTAATGAATAAGTGTGATGTGTGAGGCTTGCCTCTTCCATTTTCCGTGTTTTGTGTTTTGTATTGTATGTCCAGGATTGCCCGGATTTTGAATCTCGTGCTCGTGGTTTTGTCCTTCGTTCACTCGAGCTGCACATCCTCAGCTTCATTTTGGGAATCCAATATCCAAATCTTATCGACTAACGTTTATCTTTAAGTATACTTAATAAACGGCTTAGGATTTACGTAGAGACCCTTTTTAAAACATTGAGGACAATGTTTAGTTCTAGTATGGGGGATCTATCGTTTTGATTGTGCCTGCAGTCGTTGTTTTCACGTAATCCCGTTTTTACCACCAAAATGCAAAAAAAATAAAAAAAAATTGAAATTTTTCAAAAATAAAATAAGTGTTTTGTCACAATTTTGACTTTCCTGCTGGGTAGAATAAGAATAAATTTTGACTTGATCGAGCGTGTTGAGCTCTAGATTGTTCCTTAACTTTTAGACTAAGCATTCGCGGATCTTTGCGAAGAACAGAAAATGGTAGAGTTAAGTATGATTTAGATGCTAAACAAGGATTAGTTGGAAATCTTAAGAGCTCATAAGTGTAGTTTGTGGCTTTTCTCTCCCATAAGCTTCTAACCGGATTAATAATACGTGCTCTCTTCAAAAATTAAACTTAAATCAACAATTTTTGAAGTATAGTCGATATCAATAATTTTAGTTCAAATTTATACTTAAATTTTCTAAAACAAATTTTTCTCTATATTGTGGTATTATATGTTAAAAATGAAAAAATGAGTAATAATTATAAACTGTGGGCTAATAAAAATTTACTGCATCTTTCCGGCTCACAACCGATGTTGCAGTTGATAAAACCTATTCAAGAACGATCTTGGAAACCTTGATCAAAATACAAAGACTATGCGGAAACTAATCTTTATATGTAAGAAGAACAATAGAAATAAACCAAACGTTGTAGCCTCAATATATTAATACGGTTACTCTGAACAGTAACAGGGTTTACAACCTTAAAGCTAACTAAGTAAGAGAGAAATACGTGTAGAGAATGTGTGTATCGAAGTGATGGTGATCTCTACACCCTAGGACCTCCTTTTATATTGCAAGGGGTCCTAGGTAGTTACAATATAATAAAAACCTGCCTAAATATTTTACATCAATATAATTAATCATTTCCTAAATAAACTTGTAACCTCCTCATCATACTGAATGTCGTTTAATACTTTCTATAAGACCAGGACTTTCCAAAAGACCAAGAAGACTAAATCTTACTACCAGTAGGAACTGTGTACTACCAGTAGAAACCAGGAATTCATAATTCCTAACAATCCTCCCCTAAACTTGAATTTGAATTGGTTAACTTTAAGTTTCTAAGTAGATCTGCAGTTGTTAGCTTGAGGATTGAATCATGATCTTGATCTCTGATCTGCGTGATCTTTCTTGGACATATACCAAAGACTTTGAAGATTGAAGAATAAGCTGCTTGAAATATTAAATGAAAGCCGATGATACTTAAATTGAGTAGAAACATTGTTCAAACAGATCAGCCTTTAACAGCATTATGAAAATCAGTATCTAATCTTAGACTATAACAAGACAACCGCAGCTACATGAATAGGTTTGATGAGCCTTTACCAAGTAGCCATTCACTCTTGGGCTAGTCAGTCCATTGGCACCCAGAAAGGGGATGATCCATGGAGGACTGAAACCATTTTCCACTTTCAGGACATGAATCATAGGAAGTGGAAGAACTATATGACTTTTGGCAAGTCATTACAGCCATAAACAGATTTGATATAGTCTTTACCAAGAGCCATACCCTTTTGGACTAGCCACTCTTTGTTGTAACAACCTGGTGAGTGAAAACCATATAGTTTTTAGCAAACTATTACAGCTATTAAATTCGTTCTAGTCTTTGAGACCTGGGAATTGAGAACCATTGGGTGTTGCACATCAAAAACCATTTATCACTGAAAACCGTCTAT
>BQNB010192949.1:0-10393 GCA_026074375.1 Tanacetum coccineum
AATCTCATGTTTAAATTTGCAAAAATAGAAGAATTGCAAAATTGGTGAAAATAGATGAATAGGAGATTTTGAGGCTATGAACGACCCATCTAGGTAGTGTCTATGGGTCGAGACTTTAGTGTAATGCCTAGACCATCCAACAACGTAAAAATATGAAGTCGAATCACTAAAAACGGACACCGGACAAGAAAGTTATAGCTAATAGAAAATCTGCAAAACTTATTAAAAGCTGTTGGAAAATGTAAAAAAACGAATGGTCGGCAGAATTTGTGTAACAATCCGTTATTTCAGGTCATTTTACGACTAAAAACTTTTCATTATTTATTTTTATACTTTTACGCGTTTGCTTATGATTTTCATCGTTTAGTTAAATCGCGTAAACTAAAAATCAACATTCGCGTAAACAGACATCAAACAAATAAAAGTTTACATCAAGCAAGTGTTATATAATTATTACGAGGATAATTTATAACTTTTCATATTTTATTTTTATTGGTTACGTAAAACGTTTACGTTTCGCAATAAAATACATTTAAGCGTACACGAAAGCACCAATACCTATCTATACTCAAACAAATACCCACTTTTATACCCAATACATAAAAAATAAATCATTTCTATGTTATAAGACCTATATGGCCAGATATAATAAGATAAAACACAAGACCAAAAAGTCAAATTACACTTCCAAGTATTAAGCACATGTGTATTCTTTCACTAAAATCTCATCCCTCCACCTAGGGAGGAGGAGAGCACCTTACACACTTGTACTCTTTACCACCTCTTATACATGATTTTGGCTAGTAGTTTGAGAAATACCTCTAGTATATAAGAAGTGTACCATGTAAGACTTAATACACTCTTCCAAATTACAAGTAAACTTACACTCAAAAACTCTCTCTACTCCTATACAATCCACGACTCATTTAAGGTTTATAGGGTCTTCATAGTTTTGATTTTTCAAGTATACAAGTATTGTTAGGTATAATATCTAAGGTGTTGCAAGATGGTTTGGAAGCTTGGGCATTATTTTGTAAGGGTTTGCATCAAGAAGTATTTAGGGTTTTCTTTGTGAAGTTAGGGTTTTATATCATGTATATAGGGTTAATACTTGGGGTTTGATTATTTGTATCATCTTCACTCATAATATTAAGGTCTTTTATAAACCCTAATATCTTCAAAGTATTCATTTCATAATTTGTATAATTGCTATATGGTTAATCATCACCTAGTTATATTTTATACATGTTTATAAAATATTGCAAGTTTATATAAACTCAAGAAATACTTGTTCATGGTATATATGAAGTTTAAAACATAAGGACATGTTTTATTTAAGGATTTACAAGCAATGAATAATTTATATAATTATTTGTTAAGTTATGGTTAATTATTTATTTATATGGTTTATGTAAGTAAATAATTATGATGGACATTTTTCTTGGACAATTTGGACTCAATATGATGGACATAAACTCAAGGACTTAATTTATATACAAGATGTGTAATTATATAAATTAGAGGACTTGTAGCAAATTAATTAAGTTAAAAACTTATTAAAACAATTTTATAAACTTTTAAATAAAAACCCTAAAACCTACTGTTTTAATTCGACAAAATTAATATATATATATATATATTATATTTTATTAAAATATTACATTTCATGACGATTCTAAATATATAAAGAACTCGAAAATTCGAGTTATAACGAAGGAGTTATAGAATTTACACGTTTACGATAAAAAGTGTTTTTATAAAAGTAATTTTATAAAAACAAGTTACTTTTCATAACAGTAAGTTTCTGGAAAATATTTTACTGGGATAAAACTTTTAATTACAAATCCGTGCATATAAGGATCACTAAAAATAGAATTAAAATGGAGGAGATATAAATTTTATACTATTTCAATAAATAAATTTATAAAAAGTGTTTTTATAAATTTTAACCCACTGTTACTGTTCATAACAGTTTATATAAATATTATAAGAATAATATTTTGCTAGATTTCTCAAATACGATTCCATACATATAAAGAACAAGCGAAACGGAATTAAAATGAATGAGTTATGATGTTTATAAGGTTACAAAGATTAAATATATAAAAGTAGTTTTATATATTTTCACAAAATTTGTAAATGTTATTGTTCATCAGTAGCTAAAATATTATAAATGTAATATTTTGATAGGTTTTCTTAATACGAAACCGTGGGCATAAGGAACGTATAAAACGGAGTTAAAACGATAAAGATACGATGTTTTTACTAAAGTGATATTTATAAATGTTTTTAACTTTATAAATATTATTTTATCAAACAATTAAAAGATTTAGATAATGTAATTATGTAAATAATAAATCAAGTATTTTTAGCAATTAATAAATTGTTGGAAGAGTATACTATTTTTACAAATACAAATACATGGACATTTATTTTACAAAGTACAAATTTATATTGTTTAATTTTATAAATTAAACAAACATGTTTAGGTGGTGATGTAACTATATAGAATTGTATGCTGTGTTAGTTATTCAAAGTACATTGTACTCATACGACCTATATTTAATTAGGTTGTATTCGGACTATACGTGGCGATTTTCATATTTGATTTATATATCAAACATATTCACTTGAGGTGAGTTTATAGCCCGCTTTTATACAATTACAATAATTTACAACTTTGGGGTGAGACACATGCATTGTTTTACGATTGGACGCAAGTACACTTTTATACAAATTACGAGTTTGCCTAAGTAGCTATAACCCACTATGCCCATGAATCATGAACTGTTAATTACTAGATTGTAAGCGCGAATGTTATGAAGAGATCTATTTGGGATTGACATCCCTGTTTGGGTGAGTAGCGCTCAATAGTTTTGGAGGTACCAAAATGACGAATGTATACCATGTTAGAATAATTTGGATGTTATGGGTTGAACATCTACGCAGGCATATTATTTGCATTAATTTGCATACATATATGTGTTGCATGTCATGAGCTTAGTGCATTTCGTAATTACTTTTGAGATATTGTATGTGTTACATGTCTTACACATGGAAATCTTGCGGTCCTACTTTATACATTACTTAAACCTGTAAATTCACCAACTTTATGTTGACGTTTTAAAGCATGTTTTTCTCAAGTCAATAAGGCAAGAACAAGGTACATTGGTGGTCATCATTTTAGAGTCACAATATTATAAAGATTTAAGTGCATTACATTTTGGAGTATTTGTTATGTATTAAAATCTTTACACATTTCAAGGATGAACAAGTTAAGCCATGGGCTTCTATAACAAATAATTTATTTAATCTAATATATCATTTTCAAACGACTCATATAGAGGTCGTTCTCATATTTTGTGTTATTGATCTATGATGTAACACTCTCAGACCCATATTCCGCTGTGACCCTATTTGGGGGTGTTACAAAATAGTATCAAAGCTAGGTTATAGAGAACCAGGTCAAATGTTTTACTTGAACTATAACCGTTTTCAAATATTGCATCATACAAATGTTTTTTCATAGGACATACATACACTATTGAGTTGCACGAGTGGGTTAGACTAGATGCTTTAATGATATATATATGTGTTTATATTATACTACGTATATACTATACTGGTCTTATATAATAAACTTATATAAGTTTATTTTATTGTTTCAGCAGTCATGTCTTCATCCACAGTCACTTACACATCTGTTTTTACCGATTCGAAAACAAGGAGGTTCCAGTGGGTTTCTGATGAGGAGCCAAAGGCACCTGCGGAGGCACCACCATCTCCAGACTATGTGTCGGGTCCTGAGCACCCACCTTCTCTAGACTATGTGCCTGGCCCTGAGGAGCCAGAGCAAGCACCGCTTTCTCTAGACTATGTACCTGAGCCTGAGTACCCAGAGTACTTGCCACTATCTGACGCTGAGGCACCGATGGAGGATCATCCTTTACCAGATGATGCTTCACTTACTGCCCTATCATCAGGCTATGTTGCTGACTCCTATCCTGCCGATGGAGGACACGATGCTAATGAAGAGTCATCCGATGACAATGATGATGACGATGATGATGATGATGACCATGATGATGATGATGATGTTCATGATGATGATGAGCAGGAGACTTCTGAGGATGAGGACGAGGAGAAGGAAGGGCATTCAGCTCCGACCGACTCTTTTACTATGTTCGACTACTATTTATTTATTTTTATAAAACACTCTTACAAGTAATAACATACGTACAAAGTAGTATGTATTAGAGTTACTTACTTTGTAAATAGTTCTATTCACTTGACTGAAATACTAATGCTAACTTGCCCATTACTCGCTCTTACCAACAGGACAACAGCCACAACCTTTTACGCTGCAGAATGAGTTTGCACGAAAGAAGGAAAGCCTACAAAACATCGAGCTAGAGAAACATATTAACTATCAACCTTAAACAAAATGAGAGTTACCATCAGATTTTTTTCATCGATTTAATCAAACAAACCAACACAAAATGCCACCAAATAAGTTGACATAACCTACAATCTCCCATAATAAGCAAAATAGTTTAATTGAATGAAGTAGGAGGATCATTGCATCAAAAATAATGTTGATAAATTTTCAACCCATTCAAGACATTTACTTCAAGTTATATCACCCTCAATAAAATAAACATATAACCCTATATCTACCCAATACATAAGCAATAGGCCTAAGTTGCCACAAAGAGTATAATACAGTAAAGAAGGTCCAAATTCTAAATCAATAAACTTGCTATTTTAAGTGCAAGAAAAATACTATGTAAAAAACTAAATAGAACAATTATGTGAAAGGAAGATCAGGTAACCTTCTTTAAGTGTCGACAAAAAATCAAACCGCACTACTTGCTTAGAAAACTTGAGATTGTAGATAAGAATTTAGGGGTCAATCTATACCGCTAGAAACACCCACTAATCTCTGATATGACCCGGGGATTAAAAAAATGACTATTTCTGTCATTTAGGCTCAGACAACCTACTAAATAGTCATAAAATGACTTATTTTTTCTCAAAACGCCTTAAGATTTTTGACTTTATAAACCCAACTCAAAATTTATAAAAATGAACATGTCCTTTGAACACCCTAGCACCATCACAATCAGTTTACATTCTTTCTTGGACTTAAAAAGATGTTATAGAAGCGAGTCTGATTAGTATTGCCCAGTACTAATATTGATCTGTTATGCCAAAACATGAAAAATAAGGTAGGTTGTTACTTTTAAAACTAAAGCCAGCTTGTTCAACGGAATGTTTATTATGAGTATATTAATTAGTTGCTAGTTGTTACCCATATTTCATAAGCACGCGTGCATGTTCTTCCCATATATCATGAGCCTCGAGCTAGCTGCACAGAATTCGTCAAACTTCATTATTCTGTATTGAAGGGCAGTAAGCTACGTACCGATGTTCTAATAATCTAAGAGTCCAAAAATAATGATATATAACTGAATAGTAAAACTATAGTTTATTTTTAAAAGATCTTACCGATGTTATATTTATTGATTTTGTTGGTTACCAATTGCTTTCATATTTTCCATGCTTAGATATGATTTTAGATGACCATACATTTCTAAGTGCCTTGTGACTTGACACATCCTTTCTTTAAGTTTTCCTTGGACTATCATACATTCCATTTTGCCGATCAGATATACAAATATCAATCGAAAAAATGCACAAATGCTTCTAAGCTCTTTAAACTATTATGGTTTAATTGGCTGCTGTCAGCTTTTTTTTAATTGTCCTATATAACAATATATTTATCAGGGTAAATCAAAAGTAGGTTTTCTATGTATCTCAGCTTATAAAGGCAATTGATCAGTAGCCTGCCTGCAAGTCCTAAATTGCTTCTGAAGTTGAAAAAGCTTAGTAGTTAAGCAGGTGGAAGTTTTAGCTGGTTTTAAATTCTACTTGGTAATAAGTAAAGTGGCACATAATATTATTTATTGTATAGTGAATACAATAAAAATTAGTCAAAACATATATCTACTAACAAAGGTTAACACGAAAGAGGCAAATACCTTTCATAAGTAGCCACAAGATTATGATTTGGAGGATCATACATTCTAAGTTGCCTTGTGACTTGATCATATCCTTTCTTTAAGTTTCCTTGGACGATTATACATTCCATTTCGCTGCATCAGATATACAAATATCAATCGGACAGAAAATGCAGCATATGCTTCTAAGCTTCTTTAATCTGCTGTGGTTTAGTATTGGCTTCGTTTTTTTTTCCAAGTTTCTAGATACCACTTATTTAACATTGTAAAACAAAAGTATATACAAATGTGAAAAGTTATACTTCAAATTAGCAACCGATAAAATATAAAATACAGAAAATAATATATTGAAGTTATACAGTTAAATTTTCAGATCGTAACTGAAACTAAATATATTGTAATTAACGAACTCTAACATACCCTTCATTATAGTTTGACCAATATTATACACACATTTGATACAGATTCTGGATAATAAAATTATCAGCTGCGTAAAGGATAGGCACACCTGAACCTTCATAGTCAGGCACAAGACTGACAGACGCTTTAGTACTTGGTAACGTGCCCGACCTCAAACTACAAAAACAGAAAACAATCACCATGAAGTTTCCATAACAAAATAGCTTTGCTTGAATATGGCTTATTATTGTCGTCTATATTCAAAGAGCCAAGAAATGAGGAAACCTTGTCAAGCCCTTGCAACCTTCTTTAATCAAACAAAACACACTACTCTCTCCACAGCTTTGTCACCAGTCCTTGATGCATTCATCAACTATAAACAACATCTCATAGTTACATCATATTGTATACGTTGTAGCACTATCAACTAAAACCAATTCAATAGTCATGCAATTTATAGCTCTAGACTAACACACAGTTGGTAATGAATTCTATGGCTATGCCTAAAGCAACAACCATTAAATATATAAACACAACATTAACACGCTTTTGATAAACGGATTTCTAAATGTGTCAACCCGAAACCAAATCTAAAACTATATGGAACTAACTAAATCTAGTAATATGGATAAGTATACTCCGATGAGAATTTTGTGAATTTCATTAAATAAACATCTACACGAGGTCATCTAAACATGAAGCATCTTAAACGATCTGGGAATAATATCATAAAAGAACAAATGCCTCTGTATATATGTACGTTTTCAAGCAAAGACATCATAAAAGAACAAATACAAAAATAATTCTAACAGTATAAAAGATTGAACAGTAATTTTGTAACACCCCCAAAATACGATACCAGCGAAACAACATTTGGGGTGCTACTTCATAATACATGCACATGAGTCCTAGTAAACATTCAAATGATACATTTATAAAACAAAATTTATTTTATTTATATGAGTAAAATCAGAGTTACAAGGTCCCGAATAACTTTAGACATTTCTTTTCTAATAAATTGTAGCATAACTTTCTTACAAATCCCATTTTTATAAAATGTATAACTTTTCACTGAGTCATAGTCCTAAATATCCACGTTCCGTTCCATCCAAGCCATCAACAGCATCTAAACCTGAGATACATGCTTAAAAACGTCAACAAAACGTTGAGTGAATTCATAGAGTTTACAAATAACAGTCAGAACGCGTATTAGGTTCCACAAAACACGTATGACTTACTAGCTAGGCAAGCTATGGAAACTAGAAGGGGGGAGGTTGAATAGTTTACAGATTCGTTTTCGTTTTATAAAAACCTTGCTTACAAAATATGTAGATTCGAGTTGTATATTTAACCAATTCATAATATGAACAAAAATATAACATACTAAACTAAAGCTAAATAACAATGACAATAATATGAAGAGATAAGGAAAGGAACAATCAAACCAAGACACCAAGATTTATAGTGGTTCGGCTACGAAGCTCTTCTTCGCCTTACTCCACTCCTCGAGTATCCTACACGAGAATTTTCACTATGTCAACAAGCTCCTTCGGCGAGAAAACCTTTTATTAACGTCGCTTACAGTTATTTTTCGATCACTATCTAAATGTTGAGTCCTAATCTTAGCTAGAACCAATCTACCACTTCACAATCAATACACAATCACTAGATCTACACTATCGAATTTACACACTATCCGAATCATACAAATACACAAGATAATTACAAATAGATTTGGTACTAGAAAGAAAAGAGAGAGATTACAAATCAACATTTTTTTTCTTGGCCGAATACTAGTTTTTCTCGCTTGCACTGAATGAGAGGGAAGAGATCAGAAGAAGAGATTAGATCACTTGAAACAAGATCAAGAGATGTTAGTGATCAAGATATTTAGTGAGAGAAAGAAGGTTTTTAGAGAAAGAACGAAGTGTGAGAAAATTCGTGCCAAGAGGTCTGATTTTCAGCAAGGGATGGAGCAGTATTTATAGGCAGGAAAATCCAACGATAACTGGCGGCGGTCCCGGCGGTCCCAGATATATAAGGGGGCCGCCAGGTAGACTTCGCTCCCTTGTTTATCTTTTGTGGGAAGTTGTATCTGGTATAGAAGCTTCCATTTTGGGGGAACAATTTGAATATTCAAATTTTTAGTTTTAATAAAACTTTTCTTTAATTAGAAAATATTTTAATAATTAAATTTGTGAAAATCCTTTTTTAAAAAGTAATGGATAAGAGGGAGAAATAATATTTTCTTGATCACTAATCATGCTTAATAATTTGTTTGTTCATACCTTAAGTGATTACTAATTTTAGAAATGGAATTTTACGATTAATAATTTGTAAACGTTTAATTTTATCGTAAACGTTTTACATTTTGTTATTATCAAAACATTAAGAGGTCAAAAAATATAAATAACATTTTTAGACATTATTTGTATTAACAATCTCCCCATTTTTGATGATGACAAAATATAAACTCATTTTGTATAAAATTAATAGTTACACATTATTTATGAGTTTTGTTCCATTTCTCCCCCTTTTTGTCGAATTCAAAAAGGATGGCCGTCGAGTAGTTGTAGGAAGAGAGAAATCGACGATATCAAGACTCCCCCTTGATGTATGCTCCCCCTTGTTTGGGGCACCAAGTGATCGATCTTATAAAAATTGTTTGCTACAAAACAAAGTTAGAAATACAAGTGCAAGATAAATATTTTTCAAGCAACACATTAGATTTAAGTCACCCAAAAGATAGTTTCATTCAATCATCAAGAAACTCATACAATCGCAAATGCAATTAATACATTCATACAACGTAAAATAAAACTATAGCTAATACAAGATAATTAATCCATAAAACACACTACATGTTTTATGAGATAAAGAGAGACAATACTACATAAGTCCTAAATGATTCATGATTCCATAGATAATGACTTTTTGAGCAAAAAGGTTTAGGGTGACATGTTTATGAAAACATTCTAGTTTTCAAGGGTGAGGTGGAGAGAGTGAATTCATGGTGGATGTGAGAAGATACTCAATGTGAGCAAATATTAGGTTCATCTCATCCCTAGGAGAAAAGATAAGATTATGGTTGTGAAAGAAACAAAGATAAGTTGACCCATGATAGTCATGATAGTTAAAGTAAATGGGATGACCCATGAGAGGTAGTTGAGGTGGTGGTTGTGGTGAAGGTGGTGATGGGGTATCAAGAATGTGATCAAGAGGAGTGATTAGTACAAAGAAAAAGTGATATCCAAAGAAGGATGACTTTGAAGTGGTTGAGGGTTTGAAGATCTAGGATGAACATCCGAGATGTTGTCAAGAAAAGGGTTCAAAGGTTGAGGAGAGGTTGGTTTATTTGATGATGGTGGTGAAATTTGAAGTTTTGATTAGAAAGAAGAAGATGTGTTCTCTTGGCTTGATGAGGTTTGATTGATTGATAGAGTTTTTGATGGTGCATTTGGAGGAGTTAAAGATGAAGAAGTTGTTGTAGGAGAAGGTGTGGTGGTGACATCTTCATCACTAGAAATGTTAACAAATAGTTGTCTAAGAGGGATTATGGTTAGTTTGATTTTCTTGGAAGGGTTAGAAGAAGAAGCTTGAGTGGAATCCATGGTAGGATGGTTTGAAGAAGATGAAGATGATAAGAAGAGTGGGAAGGATGGATTATTTAATTAGGAAGCATAGGATTAAAGAGGCAAAGCATGAGGATTAAGAAAATAGATTCCAAAAGTGGTTTAGCAAAATGCAGAAAGTATAGTTGTGTCTAGTGGAGAATCAGGTGGTCACAGTAAAATTCTCGTGACTCTGATGGCGATCCCATAAATATATGTCGGTCCCAGATATATTAGGGGGCTGCCCAGTATTTATGAGGCCCGTTTTCAAGAGGAGCAGAATTTTTCCAGTTTTTCCTAAAGACACCCTTTTGTAGTCAATCCTATTTTACCATGGATCATCTAATATCTAATAATCAAATT
>BQNB010192951.1:0-11574 GCA_026074375.1 Tanacetum coccineum
AAGAGTTAACTATCCAGAGCAAACGGCTACTGGTAAAGGAACATCAAATTCGTTAATGGCTGGTAGTTTGCCAAAAACTATAAAGCCAACTTAGTTGGATTGTTGCTAAAAAGATGTTGTTGTGTTGCTGAGAAGACAAAGTTGCTGCTGAAGAAGGATAGAGTTTAAAAAGATCAAGAAATGATAAAAGTGTTTGGATACATCCTCAATGCGTTAAAGAAGTTAAAGAAACATGAAGTTAAACGAGTTAAACACATTACATCATATCATACAAATCATACATACCTCAAATGGATCAAATTAGTCTTACCACGACCTTGGTTAGTTTTTTCAAACTAACCTCTATCTATTCTTAGTCCAAGATTTCTAACCAAGATTTCCTAAACCTCCAACACATCATTCACATAACACATATATGATAAAATCCATATAATAGCACATTATAACCGGTTTACTTACCTTGAATCCAAACTAAGATTATCAAGAATATCATCATCGTTCTCACTTGCTGCCTAAGCCAAAATCATCATAAACCATAAACACTTTAAACACATAATTAGAGCACTATAATAATAGTTTATACAACCATTAGCTTATCTTTCATCACCTTTAATCATCATATGATTATATTTTGATCATATGATTAAAACCCCCAAAATTACTAACTTTAATCAATATAACTTTACCCATGATTACTATAACCTTATCACTTTACTTTAAAATACTTTTTACCCAAAACCTTAAAATTAGGTACATAAACCCTAACTCATAAATTACCAATTCAACTTAATATAAGGTTACTTGTGTAGGATCATTGGTATAAGCTTATTTCTTGATTTGGGACCTCTATTCACCTTCAATCATCAATTAGACAATCATTGTTTTTGCCTGCTTTCTTTCTTAACTCGACACATACACAGGCACCAAACATAACTGTTGAATTATGTAGAGAATTCCAGGGATTTTTAGAATAGTAAGGTACTACTTTGCCTATTTGGCAACAATAGTCCCTCAAGTCTCTTTTCTTTTATATTTAGCATATTAACTTTTATAACTTATTTATCACTTGAAAACTTTAGTCCCTTATGTCCATTCCTTTCATAAATGTGACACATTAATCTTTCTAAACCCATTTGCACAATATTAATACTTATAATAGCTCTAATTATCCTTAACCCGTTATACTTCTCGCTCATTCCTATCTTATTTACACTTTTTGTAATGACAAGCGTCATTTAGGTGATATTTACCATTTTCGATTCTATCATTTAGTAATTTTTTCTCTATATCGATACGTTCCCATTCATTTCCTTTTTAAATTCTCATCAAGAACTACATGCCACTTTAGAAATTGCATTATCTTGACTTCACATAAGTCAAACATTAGTTAATACCTTTTTATATACCGTAGTTATCTTGACATTCTTTATATTGTTTCCATTATAACACTTTACTTGTGTTTCTTTGTTTTAGTTAGTTTTCATCAAGGACTATAAGTCACTTGGAATAATTCATCACTTTTAACTTCATAAATTTAAACTTCAACTAAGACTTTCACATTTTACATAAGGGTGATGATACAACTGAGCGACCACTATAGTCATTACTTACATTGATACCATGCCATAAGGCATACTATAACATCAACTCAACTTTCATTTTTAATCCTATACTCTTAGCGTCTAAAATTTAACTTTCTCCTAAAGTCTCTTACCGCATTCTAACTCTTATTTTGCCTATCTTATTTCCTATGACGTCTAACTAATTCTAAACTCTTATATTCTCCTTCCTTAATCCCTCCTATGCTATGCAGAGAATACATAAGCCTACTCATTTATACTTCTTTATTTACATTGAGAAGCATCCCAATTAATGCAAATAAAGAAATATAAACTTATGGTTTGGTGATTCACAATTTCTTTATTTAAATGAAGAGGCGTCCTAATCTATTTAAATAAAGAGATTATGAATCATCCTACTTATACACTTCCGACATAACACTCAAACGTGCTTAATTCTTCATTACTTTCCATTTATCTCATATTAATAACTTATTTATTTTCAATATCATCTTTTGTAGCCTTGGATCCAATCTCCTTAACCTTTTTCCTTAAGGAAACTTTGCTTTTTCCCTGTAGGGATTTGCCCATTATCGATACCCTTATGGTATCACTAACCCTGCGTTGGTCTTTACATTTCATCATTTGGCTTTCTCCCCGTAGGGATTTTCCCATTATCGATACCCTTATGGTATCACCAACCTTTACCGTGCATTGGACCCAAGCTATATTTAATGTATCATTCTTTATCATTTTCGTCATCTACATACCTTTCTGATCATATACTCTTTCATTTCCACTTTTATTGCCTTAAGCCATTCTACTTCACACTTTATCATCTTTCTTTATTACCCAAGATCCAACTGATACTTGTGATTCTCATGTATTACATATACATATATGTTTTCACATTTTATTTATCATTCTCTTGTCAACGCCAAGTGGATCATTTTAGTTCGCTTATCTTTTCGCGTATAAACCTTACATAGGTTATTCTTATAATATACTTTTTTACCTCACTTTATTCATCAAATACATCTCTTTCATTTATTTACATGATTTTAGTCATTCTTTATCATTCGTTAGAGTATTTAGCATCATTTAAGATTTCTAGCGCAATTTTTCTAAAACTTCATTCATTCATCACATTTATCCGTATTCGACATTGCGATTAAGTTATTATGTTTTCTATGTAACATTCCTCTTCACGGTTTAGACATACTTCTACATATCATGCTTACTAGCATCTATTTTCATTTACTTGCCTATATTCCCGTATTTCATCATGATTCATTTCAAATGCAATCCTATGCATTTTACTTAGCTCTTACACTTCATAAACTTATACCGTCATTAATGTGTCGTTGTGCGTATGTACTATTTATTATCAAGTTTTACATTTATATTTTTTACTGACATTACCTACAAACAACACTAACGGGAAGTGTACCCAATCAGTTGTAGCTTCGTGGTAAGTAGGGTGTCAATCACTAAGAGCGAGAACGTTAATTCCTAAGTCTACCAGTATTATAGTTATCTATGTTACTTTTAATCTATTTAATCTATGTCAAAACCTATGCTAAACCTTGTTCTAACGGATAGGGGGTTTTTAGTTTGAGAGACTAACACGGGTTTTGTGGTGACTTAAACCTACTTTAGACATGATAACACACGCAAGCAGATAATCAAAAGATAGAAGAGCGGTCAAGCCAATTATAAGGAAACTATATTTACCATGATTAATCCAATTAAAATGCAGGTTTGTTTATTAGTGCAATGATTAACTTATCTCGAAGGGCATTTCATTCCTAGATTTAGGAGGTACTTCTTTTTAAAACCTAGACGCGCTAATTCTCTCACAATTAGACGCATCCGCATAAAGCAAGCATTTGTTGAGTATAATCTATCTTAGGAGATTAATAACGGTGATCTTATTAAACCCTACCTCAACGAGACTTTACTAACTTACTGCTTAACGACTCTTTATATACTAGTAGTTCACTGTCCAAGTCCTTACCAAGGGAATCAGAACGTCATTTTTTGATCCCAGGTCACCTGCTAGTCCAACTTGTTCACTGAACCAATGGCAAGGATAGGTCATTATTTGTGATCCTATGATTCTAGATATATAAATTGCGGATATGGAGAGCTATCCTGGTATCTAGCTAGCACGATATTTTGCATGCCTAGATCCAGTAGAATGATAGGTCGCAAACTTAAGCACGTAAACGAGTATAAATTAATAAACATAATCAACAAGAAACGATAAATTAAGCAATCAAGATAAATAAACCAAACATTAAAATCTTCATAAACATTTCTAATACCTAAAGGTATTAGCCGATAACCATTGTATTGAATACAAGCATGATAATAAACAACCTAGGTAAACTAACCTAGTTAAACGAATGATACCAAAAATCACGATTATCAAGAGTATGAGAATTACAAGATGTTTCCTATGGAATAACGCACGTTGCTTGACCTTCTTTGCTCTTCTTGCCTTTTGAAAATAGACTTTTGTGGTTAGTGTATCGAAAATATGTTCAAGCACACCCTAAACTCGTGTTTAGGGATTTATATTTATAGTGTCTCAAAATTCATCGATATACCGTATTGGTTGAGATCAATACGGCGTATTGGGGGTTTCTTGGAGCAGCGACCACTTTCAATATCTTCCAGAATATTCAGATACTCGAAATAGAATATGGCGTATGGAGTCTTCTGGATACGAAGTATACATCTTCAATTCTACGTGGTTTCTTGTGAAGTGCAGGCACAAATATGTCGTATCTTCCTTAATGGATACGGCGTATAGGATGTCAGAATAGTATTCTTCATATTTCTTCGTTTAAGCTCCAGAATGCGTGCCTTTTAGCTAATCTTTACAAAGTACTCCATAATTACTGCAAATAACAACTTTAAGTAATTAAGTACAAATTCTTGCAATAATTTATACAAAATGGGTAAGAAACATGGGATAAATGATGCTATAAAAGTGACGTTATTTGATGTCACCAAATATCCCCCCACTTGAATCCTACTTGTCCTAAAGTAGGCTTTAGAAAATTTATGAAAATGTATCCCAACCGTAGTCAAGGATTTTTTTTTCCTTTAAGCATTTATTCGTTCAATTACTAGTACACAACCAAACACCTCACAAAATAGGAAGATGAAATCACTCAAATCACTCAACTAATCTATGTGGTATCATTTAACTAATTCGCTCAATTGCTCGGTCGTGACGAGTATTCTATCATTGGCTTGGCAAGGATACACATCTCCACCACTAAAGCTAAAGAGTGACAAGTCTTCAAAAGGTAAACCAGGTTTTAAAAGATTCAAGGGTTTGATCACTCTTTCTAATCTCTATCGATAC
Source organism: Tanacetum coccineum (assembly GCA_026074375.1). Taxonomy (NCBI): domain Eukaryota; kingdom Viridiplantae; phylum Streptophyta; class Magnoliopsida; order Asterales; family Asteraceae; genus Tanacetum; species Tanacetum coccineum. The sequence continues at coordinate 4,939 of BQNB010192951.1, forward strand.
CAATATTCCAGAAAAGGCAACAAACCACACATACACATCCATAACAATAGAATAGACACACATGGTTGCATTCATTCCTTAACTCGAATAAGCTAAAGAATAGGATTAGTAGTCTTTACTAAAAGTCGTAAACCAGCAAGGGCGACAAACCACATATACACATCCATAACGATAGAATAGACATACGTGATTGCATTCAAATCCTTCACTCGAGTAAAACCAAGGGTTAGGATGAAGAGTGATATAGGGTAGGTATCTTCTAATCTTTCACCAAAAGTAATAAACCAACAAGGCGGAAAAAATCACACATACATGGTCGTAACGACGGAATAGACATATGTGATTGCTTGCATCCTCATTCGAGTAAGACCCAAGGATAGGGATTAGGAAAGGGAAAATAATTGTTGTTAAATAAAAAGAACAAAACAAATAGATTATGTCCAAACAAATAAGGTACAGTGTTGCTAGTGCTTTCCCGACCGTACCCATGAAAAAGACACAAAAATATAGACATAAACGTTTTGATCATAGATCAACAAAAGCAACCTTAGTTGGCGTTCTCGTAACGGTCAACTCCCAATCATCCATACTATACATACTTTAAAACATTAGTGGTGATATCGACCACTTTTTTTACAAGAAATACATGGTTGGTTTATTTCGACCAACATACAACAATGCTCCACAGAATCACTCTTTTTGTATTTTTATCTTTTTTCGATTTTTTTTATCAACATATAAACTACGAATTTCGGTGTATATTCACCATATTCATGATCATAATGAATCCGGATAATTTATCCATTCTCCTCCATACTTTGGATGTACATAATAATTTGTGAAAGTAGTAAAACACACTAAAAATTGAGATTTAAAAAATATATACACTACTTTCACATTCCCGTTGCATTGTGCAATTTTCCCGACCTATCCGTAGATAGAAATTTCACATACGTACCCAATTGCATTGTGCAATTTTTCCGATCTAACCGCAGATAGAAATTTTTGCATTGCGACACAGGAAATACAATAATTTACACATAAGCAACTAGAAACAAATTAGGGACTTAATATAATTGGGTAGGCTAAGGTGTAAAGGTGTAACAAAACAAATATTTCATGTAGAAAAGAATGGAATGGCTCATCAGGTTTTTCTAGGGGTATCTTTCTCTACAAATGAGAGTAAACAAAAGGGTTTATACGGGGGTTAACTAACTAGTGTGGTTAGTTAATATCACAACATATATAGGCTTTTTGGGTGTAATCCTATAAATTTACCAGTTTAGAAAATGTCACTTCATCTATTAAAAATAGTACTTATTATTGTGGTCTCGAATATATATACCAAGCCAAGTTCTAAAGTCTATAACATCACCAGCACACTCATATTTTTGTAGAATTTGGGTAAATATTTAAAAACGGATAAGGCTAGATTCTCACAATATCTAACAAGGGTTATGTGTGCAGGTTATGTAACTAATAATTTCACAAAAGCATGCTTGAAAAAAATTAAAATTTAGGCATAATTTAAGCATTTTATTGTAGAAATATGAACAAGTAAGCGCTCTAATTTTCCTCCCCCCACTTGAAGTATACAATGGCCTCGTTGTATAAATATAACACCAAAAACGAGAAATTAAAAGAATTAGAACAAGAAACTCCCCTGGGATTTGCTCGGTATGATCCTCCATGTTGTGTTTACGAGCAAGAATGTGTGTTGTAAATGCGGGTCTGGATGCCAGCATGACTACAACACACATAATTCCAGAATATAAATACTCCACCAAAGTCGTCATTTTCGTTCAGTAAGGTCCTGTATAAGATATAGGAAAAACCAATGTAATTCTATCTCGAGTATTCGACAGTTAGAAATAAAAACAAAAACGAAAAACTGTACAGGAAGTCGATATGTTGTATCCCAAAACTAAGATATGCTGTATAGAGACCTGTAAAGGGTATATTAGGTACGGGTCAGATTACCAAATACGTCGTATCATATTCATGAATACGCCGTATAAACAATCTGACAATAATGTTTAAATGCAGAAAATAAAAGACCGGATAACGTCCGGTTAGTTCAATACGCCGTATCCATTTAGGTTGGATACGCCGTATCAACTAACTGGGAAGACAGACTCGATAAAAATTGAAAAATAACATTCAGGGTTGTCTCCCGGCAAGCACTTTTGTTTACAGAAAAGTCTTTAAATTAGACTTACCCCGGTTTTATCCCATCCTTATAAAACAACTTGGGGTAGAACGGGATGCCAAATGGCTCATATAAATTTTTAGTAAGATTTATTAGCATTCCATTGTTAAGACAATTCCAAGTCACGATATTAATACATAATTCCTTGATAAAAGTTTTAGCAGTGAAAAATTTACTAATTGTATCATGACTTGTTTCCAAAAGTTTATTTGACCCTTGTGCATAGGTACCGATATCGATACTTATTACATTAGGTAATGGTTCGATAGATAGGTCCCCCGAAAATTGTTTGACATCGATTTTATCATCATTATCATTGTCCGTGTGCGACTTTGAATCATTGACAAAATATATGTTAAAATGAAATAAATCATTAAAGGATATAACATTATATTCCTCGTCCTTATATTCGGACAACGTTGTTTCATCTTTTAAATTAACTTTCGACATGCTGAGGACTTACAGTAGGTTCAGATGAGAAACCTGATTTAGATGCCAATGCATCATTGTAGACTATAACTGGGAATTCCGTTTCAAAAAGTCTTAGGTAGTGAACATCTTCATCATACCAGATCTTACCATACGTAGTTGTTTCCTGGTTATACACCTTATCGTTCTAAGAGCTCTCTCAGTTTCAAGTTGAACATATTCCTCCATAGTAATATAGGGGTCGTCCATTTCCTGTAATAAATTTGCTACGAAAGAAAAAGGTCAAATAGACTAATACGTCGTATTCAGTAAACTGAATACATACGACGTATTGATGTTAAAGTCGAATACGCTGTATTTGTTTAGAAAAAAATTTATACGCCGTATCCAAAAAGAAGAATACGCCGTATTGAGATTTAAACTCAAAAAATTACAGCTAACTTTTAATAATGCAAAAAAAAATACACAAACACACAGATATTCAATATATACAATGCAAAAAACAAACACACAAATATGCAAATTAATCTAAACTAAAATACTAATAAACAAGAATTAAACAACTTCACTCTCCGGCAGCGGCGTCAAAAACTTGATGTGTCGTTGTGCGTAGGTATTATTTATTATCAAGTTTTACATTTATATTTTGTCGACATTACTTAAAAACAACACTAACGGCAATGTACCCGATCAGTTGTAGCTTCTTGGTAAGTAGGGTGTCGGTCACTAAGAGCGAGAACGTTAATTCCTAAGTCTACCAGTATTTTAGTTATCTATGTTAGTTTTTAATCTATCTAATCTATGTTAAAACCTATGCTAAACCTAGTTATAACAGATAGGGGGGATTTTAGTCTGAGAGACTGACACGGGTTTTGTGATGACTTAAACCTACTTTAGACATGATAACACACGCAAGCAGATAATCAAAAGAAAGAAGAGCGGTCAAGACAATTATAAGGAAACTCCTAATAACCATTAAATTAAATCCAATTATGAACTCATTTTGTTTAATTTAGTTAAGTTCAATGATTAACTTATCTTGAAGGATATATCATTCCTAGATTTAGGCGATACTTCTTCCTAAAACCTAGACACGCTAATTCTGTCACAATTAGACGCATCCACATAAAGCAAGCATTTGCTGATTATAGTCTATCTTAGGAGATTAATAATGATGATCATATTAAATCCTAGCTCAACGAGACTTTACTAACTTACTGCTTAACGGCTCTTTATATACTAGAATCTACTTCCAAAGTCCTTTACCAGGAATCAAACGTCCTTTGTTATCCAATGTCATCTGCATCCAACTGTTCACTAAACCAATGGCAAAGATAGGTCATTATTTGTGATCCTATAATTCTAGATATATAAATTGCAGATATAGAGAGCTATCCCGGTATCTAGCTAGCACGATATTTTGCATGCCTAGATCCAGCTGAATGATAGGTCGCATACTTAAGCACGTGAACGAGTATAAATTGATAAACATAATCAACAAGCAACGATAAATTAAGCAATCGAGATAAACAAACCAAACATTTAAATCTTTATAAACATGGCTAATACCTAAAGGTATTATCCGATAACCATTGTAATGAATACAAGCATGATAATGAACAAACAAGGTAAACTAACCGAGTTAAATGAATGATACCAAAAATCAAACGATTATCAGGAGTATGAGAATTACAAGGTGTTTCCCATGGAATAAAGCACGTTGTTTGACCTTCTTTTCTCTTCTTGCGTTATGAAAATCTACTTTTATGGTTAGTGTATCGAAAATATGTTCAAGCACACCCTAAACTCATGTTTAAGGATTTGTATTTATAGTGTCTGGAAATTCATCGATACGCTGTATTGGTTGAGGTTAATATGGCGTATTGGGGGTTTCTTGGAGTAGGGACTACGTTTAATATCTTCCAGAATATTCAAATACTCGAAATAGAATACATCGTATGAAATCTTTTGGATACGGCGTATACATCTTCAATTCTACATGGTTTCTTGTGAAGTGCAGGCACAGATACGCCGTATCTTCCTTGATGGATACGGCGTATAGGATGTCAAAACATTATTCTTCATATTTCTTTGTTTAAGCTCCAGAATGCGTGTCTTTTAGCTAATCTTCACAAAGCACTCCATAATGACTACAAATAATAACTTTAAGCAATTAAGTACCAATTCTTGCAATAATTTATACAAAATAGGTAAGAAACATGGGATAAATGATGCTATAAAAGTGACGTTATTTGATGTCATCAGTCATACATATCTTACATCACTTAGACATATAATTAACATAGCATAGACCTCACATTATATAAGCATACATTCCCGCATTTAACACTTACTTTCAATACATAATAATTTACACGTAAGCAACCTTTTTTTCAAAATTTAAAAATTTATACATTTACTTAGCTCATACTTCTCGTAATATCATGCCATCCCATATTCATATAACACTTACACATGTAACTAAATTTCTTATACTTACATCACATAAATACATTAACATTTTCAATTAAAACTTTTCTAACAAGCATTTAACATTCTAATCAAAATCAAAGTCATATAATCAATGACCAAAACGGATTGCTTAATCATGAATATGTCTAAGCATCATCATTTTATTTACCACAAGCACTTAATCTACCTTTTAATTAAGGCACATACTTTTCGTACTATTTTACACTTACGTCAATCGAATCTGCAAGTGGTCTAAGTTTAAGCAACCTATAGTGAAAACCTACTTCTCTTAGACCGAAGCTCTGATACCAAGTTGAAACACCCCTTTTTCGACTCTAAAATTTGACCAAGAATTTAAAAACTTTACGAAAACGTATGATCGAGAGTAACCTTGTGTCACTCCTTAAAAAAATAGTAAAAATACATAACCATTTGACCCTTTAAAGTGTCATTAACATAAATTAGACTTAATTATCTTTCTAACGATATAAAGAACACATTCTAACTCATTATGGTTTGGATTTTACAACAAAAACAAAATTTACAAATATGCAGACACATCCAGCCGGTAGGCAGAAGCATCCAGCCGGCCGACATCTTTTTCCTGGTCACTCAAAACACATTTTGACGCTTAATTCCGTAAAACTAACTTCCCAAACTCGACAATATTTGAAACTTTCCAGAATTCATTCAAACATTATAAATCTTAATTTCCATAACCAAATGTAGTCTAAAGGACCCTTACACACGTACTTTACGGGGTTTTCCAAACACCCGTTTTGACCTGCTTTACATCCTCGTTTTAACCCATTTACATACATTTATATACAAGACCCTAACAAAAGACTTGACACTTGACCTTAACATTTACAAACCATTAGGACACTTGGGGGGTTCAACCATGATTCAAGCTCGACATCTACCTTAATTACTTGTCTAAAATCGACAAGTACTTCCACATCTAAGCTTTAATCCACGCATTACTTTCTTCACATAGAACCTACAAAACATTAAACATCTAAACCGTAAGCACGAGGCTTAGAAAGTAAATGGTAATAACATGGTATTATACATTAATCGTCACATAAGCATTATTATCATCCATCATTAAATCATAAGACTACTTTCACCAAACCTATCAAATTACACATTAAACACATTACATCATATCATACAAATCATACATACCTCAAATGGATCAAATTAGTCTTAACCACAACCTTGGTTAGTTTTGCCAAACTAACCTCTATCTATTCTTAGTCTAAGCTTTCTAACCAAGACTATCTAAACCTCCAACACATCATTCACATAACACAAATAAGATAAAATCCATATAATAGCACATTATAACTGGTTTACTTACGTTGAATCCAAGCTAAGATTATCAAGAATATCATCATCATCCTCACTTGCTTCCTAAGCCAAAATCATCATAAACCATAAACTCTTTAAAAACATAACTGGAGCACTTAATAATGGTTTATACAACTATTAGCTTATCTTTAAACTCCTTTAATCATCATATG
>BQNB010192955.1:0-11574 GCA_026074375.1 Tanacetum coccineum
TTTTCGGTTCGGTTTCGGTTTTTTCGGTTTTTTCTGCTCACCCCTAATGAGGAGGGTTATATAGAATACCCTCCTTTCCTTGGATACCGGGGGACTGATCCAAGCCTTTCATCTAAAACCTATCTATGACTGAGATTAAAAATAACTTATTAAACAAAAAAAAGAAAATTAATAAAAAAAACGGAGGGGTATTGTGGTCATTTCACGTCCCACACCAAACACACCTACAATCACTCACACCCCGTCTTTTAGATCTATCACTCTCTCTCTCATCTAACACACACTAAAAACACACACAAACAAATCAGATCTGAATCAATAATCACGAACATCTAATTAATTGATCATCTCATTCGTAAATCGATTATCTTCTTCTTCAGTTCATTAACATCTGTTCATCCGATCTGTTTTTATATATCTTTTTTAGCTTATTTGATGTGAATAAGCTTATAATTCATCTTATCCTTTTTAGCTTATTTGATATGATTAAGCATATGAATTTATCATCATCTGAAATTATATTATAAATTCAGCTTATTTACGAATTATGTGAATTTATCTTGTTGAATGATAAACTAACTTATTAGGTGATTGATGTGAATAGACTAATGAATTATCATCATCTGAATTGATTATGTTGAATTATAAGCTAACTTAATAGCTTATTTTAATGAATCGTCGGGTTTTATGGCTTAATCTACGCTGAACAGATATTGTATGACCTGTTAGTGAAAAATCATATATGATCAGTTGCCTGAAAAAACTGTAAAAACTTATGTACTATATCATATATGATATAAGCTAGGTTTTAAGCATTTATACTATATCATATATAATAATGTGTTTGAAAATAAAATACAAGCAGCTTGTGATCTCTTAGTGAGTACTAAAAAGTTAGTTTTGTGTATAATATCATATATGATAATCTGCTTAAAAGTTAACTTTTTAACACTATAATATACTATCATATATGATAATGTGCTTGAAACTAAAATACAAGCAAGTCTGCCATCTACTGGTGAGTAATTAAAAGTTAGTTGTGTGTATAAAATCAAATTCTGAACACTATAATATATCATATATGATAATGTGCCTGAAATAAAATAAAATCTTTTTATTTGTGTAGAGAAAGCTGTTTTCAAGGCATTTTGAAGAATTCAATCATCTCAATGCCAGAGAAGTGAACATTAAGAAACAACAATCATCAGACCAAAGTGAGCTACAAAAAGACAATGCAACACACTGTGGGGTTTTCTTAATGATGCATATGGAAATCTACAATGGAGAGATTGCCAAGAACAGAGTGTAGGGTTTGCAAAGACGCACCCAAAAAAAATATGATCTCCATTTATTTTCTATAGACGATTTTGTAAACCATCTGAAACTAGTACAATGTCTTGCGGATTTGATTTTGAATATTATGTCTATTTTATTTAAGTTTTATGTACACATTCATAATCACTTGTAAAAATAGCATTAGAACAGGAACACATGTTATCATTGTTTAAACATCTCGTATGATAGCTGATAAATCAGTGATGATCATGTTAAATCATATGCGATTTATGAAAGAAATCACATATGATGCTTTGTTACCAAATTATAAAATACAAATATCACATATGATAATTCAAATGTAAAAGAAACTGATGTAAAATCATATATGATTTCTTAGAATATCACATTTGATATATAATAGAATCACATTCATGTAAGATAAAAAAAACAAAATTCAAGTGAAAAAAGAATTATAACACTTGTTCATATAACAATTAAACATAAAAGAGTACTTTTTTAAACAACAATTTCTTTTTGAACAACAACTAAATGTTGAACCACGATTTGTTCTTGATCTTCAAACCTTTTAGGGCACTTCCTCTTGTTGTGGTCAAAACTCCCACATAATGAACAAGCATTCATGTTCTTCAATTCTGAAAATATAAAAAAATAAATAAACTGTTTTTTAGAAAAATAAAATATCATATATGATAATCACATGCCATACACATATGACAAAGCAATATCATTTATGATATCATATATGATATACGTATGAAAAGTATCATATATGATATATCAAACACGTTAACCAAAAGCTAGACTTAAAACTGTTATTGCTTAAACCGATAAGATATTTACACTTTAATTCAGCCTTATTTCACACAAATTAATCTAATAGAGCTTATTCAGAACATAAAAATAGCTAATAGTAAAGCTTTTATTAAACAACTAGAACATAAATAGTAACAAGATATGCATATAATTAAATAAGCTAATAAGCTAGCTTATTAGCTTATTTTTTATAACTCATCAAAATAAGCTAATAAGCTAGCTTAATGTTGAACCACGACTTGTTCTTGATCTTCAAACCTCTTAGGACACCTCCTCTTGTTATGATAAACTTTCACATAATGAACAAGCATTCATGTTCTTCAATTCTGAAAAAATATAAAATGAATATAAAAGAATAAATAAACTGTTTTTTAGAAAAATGAAATATCATATATGATAATCACATGCCATATACATATGACAAAGCAATATCATATATGATATCATATATGATATACGTATGAAAAGTATCATATATGATATATCAAACACGTTAACAAAAAGCTACTTAAAACTGCTTATTGCTAACTGATAAGCTAAATACACCTTAATTCAGTTTATATCAACAAATTAATCTAATAGAGCTTATTCAGAACATAAAAAATAGCTAATAATAAAGCTTATTAACACTAGCAACATAAATAAGCTAATAAGATAGCTTATAATTCATCAAAATAAGCTAATAAGCTAGCTTATAATTCAGCAAAATAAATACAGATGATGATGATTAATAAACTTATTTATATAAATCACCTAATAAGTTAGCTTATCACTAGAAACAATTAATTCAGATCATTCGTTCAAAATAAGCTGAATTATAAGCTCATAAAATCGAACGATGATAAATAAATAAGCTTATTCATTTCAAATAAGCTGAAATAAGTACAGATCTGAACCTAATGTTAATCAACTGAAGAAGGAGATAATTGATTCAAAATAAGATAATCGATTGAAGATCGATCGATTAGTTATTATTTGTGGATCGAGGTGTAGAGAGAGAAAAAAAGAAAGTTTAGGAAAACACACGTTATGTGTGTGTGTATTATGAGATGTTTATCAATATATATATATATATATATATATATATATATATATATATATATATATATATATATATATATATATATATACAAAAATACCTCTTTAGTGTAAATAGACAATTTAATCTCATCTATTGGATGAGATGAAGATAAAAGGTCGGGATGAGTCCCTCAATATCTACAAAATATTTTGTATCCAAATAAACTTAAATCATTTAGAAAACTCCAAAAATGGCCCAAGTGAATATACATTTGTCATGCATATTGATCGTTTGAACTTTTAATCACGTGTGTTTCTTATAAAGTTATAATGATACGTAATTAAGTATTCAAAAACTTGTATGTCATAAAGATTATATGCCTTAACCTACATGAATTTCACGATAGGTCTCGATAACGGATATTTATAGGATGATTTTCACAAGCAATAACACTGAATGTCGGCGATGATTTTAGTGACTATCCATGAAAATATTAACATACTCATTAAAACTAATTATTTCTAATCAGCATGATACTCGTGTATAGGGGTCGTATCAAGATTTTGGGTGCCCTGTACTGGTTAGTAAATAAAATGGGGCCCTTAACACAAAAATATATAAATACTTGTATAATTTTTTTTTAATTGATAAGTTGCAAACATATGAAAAAAAAAGCTTTAAAAAGTTAGAAGCAATGTAAACATCGGTAATTTTTCGGGAAATTTTAATATGACTATTTTAACTTTGACTTTCAGCGTCACGAATTGACTTTTTGTCTTTTGGTGATTTTTACTGTCACATTAAAAGCGATTTACCGGTAACATGTAATTTTTCTGAACATATTTAAAAGAGATATATGTTATTCCTAAGTTGATTTATCAAAAACGAGCCACTAAATCACATTTTCACGATTCGGACTCTAAAGCAATTTGATGTAAAACGACATTCCTGACAACTTTTTAGTTTTGACCGAGACCCGAAAACAGTCAGAAAGTGACTGAAATGCCCTCGCAAGATTTTAGAAACAAGAAAATAATTAAATTATATTTAATTAACACTTTTTATTAAATAAAAATATTTAATAAATTAGTCATCATTTTATTCAGTAACGTTTGTTGATAACGCAAATATTCGAGTTAAAAATTTATTTTTATTTTTACTTTCGGACAAGACATAACCGGGTTTCCAAATAAATAACAAATATTTTTATAAATGTTATAAAAATATTTATGAAATACTATCAAATGAATACTCATTTTTGTTGGAAAAATTATTTGGAAAACAATGGCGCAAGTTTCGTATTTTGAATCATCCGATAAGTGGCTCAAACGAGTCCCGAACCAATATTTACCAAAAGTTACACTTTTGGCCCTTGTGAAAATATTACAAAACTAACCCCCATCTATTTGTAACTTGCCACTTTACTTTATAAGTTTATATATATATATATATATATATATATATATATATATATATATATATAAACTTTACATTTTTTTCATTTGGAAATAATAAACACACACACACATCCATGTCTCTCTCCCTCTCCCCATTTCCGGCTGGCCACCGCCGTCGCCGTCGGAAAACTTTTCCGGCGAGGTTTCCGGCCGAGTTCAAAAATGCTCCTCACCACCCGATCTATCCGATCCCCACACCTACTCGCTGCCACGCGCCTCTCCATCACCACCACCTACTCACCGCCACCCCGCTGCCACCCCACCGAAACCACCACCGTCATCATCATCACCACGACCCACAAAGGGTGCGTGGGTTCAATGGCACCATAAGAGGGTGCGTTTGGTTCGTTGGTAAACCACCAAACAGGGTGCGTTTGGGTTGTCTCTGCCACCCACGAGGGTGCATTGGTTTGGCAGAGTCACCAAAAGGGTGCATTGGTTTAAAGAATAGCACCATAGGGGTGCGTTCAGGTTAGAATAGCACCAACAGGTACGTTTGGTTTGACCGAACCACCATAGGGTGCGTGGTTTTGATAAACAACACCATCAAGAGTGCGTTTGGTTTAATGACAAGGCAAGGGGTATGTTTGTTTCTGGTTATTAATAGAAAGAGGGTGCTTTTGGCTGAGTAAAATCAACAAAGGGTGCGTTTGGATTTGCTGTTAACCGGAAAGGGTGCGTTTGGATGTGGGTTAACAACCCATAAGGGCTATTTGGTTTATGACTGCCTGTAAAGGGGCGTTTGGTTTGGCAGTTAATGCACTAAGGGTGCGTTTGGTTTAGCAAAGTTATAATAATTGATTAATAAAAATTATTGCGAGATTTATAAATAATAAATCAAAACTAAAATGGTTGTTAATGGTTAAATAAATATATTATTTATTATATCGTTTCATATTTGATCTCGTATAAATATATATATATATATATATATATATATATATATATATATACATATTATGTCTAAAACACGCGGGTGTTTGAAATATTGGAACGAGAATAATTGCAACATATATTGATTAAGGGAAAACGTAGAAAAAAGAGAGAAAAATACGTACCTTCCTCAGTTCATTCATTAGATTATTGACGTCTTCATTAATACATTCAAATCATTTCCGACAAAATAACCACATTGTAAACATGGTATAAGGGCTTATAACTTCGATCGTTTATAGTATGTCCCTATAACTTTTTTCTTTATAGACCAATTCACAAATCATAGTAGTAGGAAATGAAAAATTAACTTTATTATTCATCTAGACTTACAATATAACTTTATAAAAAAGTGTTTTATTACAATGATTCATAGTTGTTTCATTCATAAATCAGAATGAACTCTTAGTTAGATCATTTTTGGGGCAAATTAGATTGGATACGCTGTGTGAATGAGATATACTAGAAAGCAAAAAGATACGATTTTGATATTGGGTATAGTTAAAATGGCCAGACATGTGGTATTTATTAGTAAAGATGGAGGATCAAAGATAAGATCCTAAAAATTTTTAAAGACGAAATGAATATATCCTCGTGCTAGTTGTTTTTTTTTTTTAATATTTTTTTTTATGCGCTATTTTTATTCTTACTCACAGATTTTGACAAGTGTCAGAAATGACGGTAGGATGGTGGAGAGATAATGAATAAGAAAAAAACATAAAATATTTATTGCGTGTGTGTAGTAAGTATGTAGGAATATATCTTATTTGAGGATTATAACAAAAACTTATTTTAAATTGTTTTTGATATTGAAAATGATTTGAATGTCTAACTCATGTGCCTAATCAAATCATTGTTGAGCACATGTATTGCATTACTTATTTTTCCTTAAATATATCATTGATCTTGCCAAGTGTGTGGTAATCATTTTTAGGCATAAAATTAAGCATGTCAAGCATTACTCTTTGTATTTGGTTGTGTTTGGCAACAAGCGTTTTGGAGCGTTTAAGAGCGGTAAGCAGTTTAGATGAAAAATTTGTTTGACAACACCTCAACAATCATTTGAATATTGTTTAACCGCTCCAATCTCAAATGCTTCTTGAAGAAGCATTTCAAAACTGCTCCTAGCAGTTAGTTATAAAATTACATTTATACCCTCAAATATAAAATTTATAATTTCTTTAATTTGGTTATATGCCCCTTTTTGTAATTTTACACTTTCTAATTACAGCTTACAGCTACGTTACTAAACACCTTTTTAAACAAACAATTACTGCTTACTGCTCCTGCTAACTGCTTCTGCTACTACTTACTGCTACTGTTACGTGTCGCCAAACATACCCTTTAATGATCAAAATGAAGTAATAGCTCAAGTTCCCTAAAGTAACCTAATTATATGTTTACTTAGGCTGAACGTTATGCTCGGTCGCTTATGCGGTTAGTCTTCCCTAATTTGTATAGACCAACGCGTCCCTTCCCATGACGAGACAAAAAAACAACGCGTCTCATAGGGACTTTTTTATTGTTTCGGTCGAGCACAAGACCGAGCAAATGAGAAGAAAACAAACAAAACATATACACTTTAATAATTACTTTTTAAAATAAAAATCCTCATATATATATATATATATATATATATATATATATATATATATATATAATTTATATATATATATATATATATATTATATATATTATACCATTTAATCTTTATACATAACTTTTATCAAAAACACACACTCTTACACAACACTTAAACTTCAATCAAACAATGAATTTCGATATTTTATTTTTTGATGATTACAGATGACGACGCGAAAGTAACATCGGAGTGAACAAATGCACACTAATTTATTGTAATGTTTTTAATTTTATTTGAATTATTAATGTAATGTTTTTTAATTATTAATAAAATTTTAATTTAAAAAAAAGTGTTCGGTCACCTATGCGGTCATCATTACGGATGTTTAGTTTGTGTTTGGTCTAGGAGAGAGAAAGCTGACTTGGTGCTGTGCGGTCAGCATAACACTTAGTCTTATAGTATAAACATTCTCGCACCAATTCTTACTTAACTCCCTGTTGCTATATATATATATATATATACACACATTTGATTCAAAAAAAACTTTTAAGTTAAACACTACAAAATCAATTGTTAAAAAAATAATAACAAAACAATCAGGTATACTTACAATAAATTAAACAATACTACAAACATAGTTTTTAATAATCGGGTACATTTAACAAAAATCATGTTATTTTTAACAAAATTAACACTACGCCACAAAAATTCATGAATATATCAAGACACCCTCTGGTTCCGTCCCCATTTGGCTTAAAAAAAATTATACCTATAGCAAAGATTTTGATAGGCAAAATAGTTATTAACTTATTATAACAACACATTTATACAATGGGGACCTATATGAAAGGAAACCATAATTAAGGGGTGTAAGTGAACACTATTACATTCACTATAAATAACTCATAATCTTGTCATTATCTTCATATGTAACAAAAAATGGTGAAGGAAGACGTTGTGACCTCAACAAAAAGTATCCAACACCACATCTGTTATAGTGTCACAATTTTCCGTTTTAACGTGCTAATCGTCGATATATAAATATCTTGTTTCTTGAGATCGTAACTGATCGCGCGAAATCTTGATTTACGACACATAGTAATATAAGAGCTGGACTCTACGCTTCCAATCATCATTCGCTTCGTTAGCCCAGTCTCCGCACAAATATAACCCCTTTTATGAGTAAAAAAGTTCCTGTGCTTATTCCACTATGACGAAATCGATATGTTGAATCGTAAATATTGCGAGTTATTAACGAGGGTTTGGTGATCGATTCGCTTCTTTTCTTACTGCTGATCTCATGATGAGAGCACAAGCGCGATTTTGGGCCGGATTTTATTGACAAAGACGGTAATTTCATCTTTCCTTGGATCATTCAAACTGTTTGCTTAAGCTATTCACAAATATATGCTGCTTATTGTTCTAAAACATATACTACTTAAATAGTATTTCAGAATCTTTTTATCAGAAAGAAGATGAAAAAGAAATAAGTAATTAATTCATGTTAGACATTTAGACGATAATCAAAACAAAAATGATGTAAATAATATAATTTTGGAAAACACAAATTTTTATCTTGATTACATCATACCTTTGACATTAAAAATGCTTGTAATCGATAGATGATTAGATTCATATTGATATGTTTCATTTTTTGTCTCTTTTTCAACAAAATTAATTAAAATTAAACTTGCTAAAAAAACAAAAGGCTAATTGTATGAAAATGTTCCCTGCTTGTCATTTTTTTGTTCGTGTCTACTATCGTTAGAATCGAACTATTTAGTAACTAATTTTTTGATTTTGATTATATTGTGTATCAATTGACGTAGTTTTGTGTATCGGATATTAAAAATCAAATCAGGTATTTTTAGGAATCCATACACGTAATACTCAAAATTCAAATCTTTTGTTATTAAATAATCTAATCCTAACGATAATAGGTACATCTCAAAAAGGTGACAACTAAGATACATTTTCACAAAATAAGCCCAAAAAGTAAAGATCAAATAAACTCATTTTCACATTTATGTTTTAAGTTTGCTGATGTTAACTAGCTCTTTTTTATTTTGTAGCTATATGAAGCAAGCAAGAAAATATATAGATGCACAGGGGAAGAACAAGTGAGTGGCAAGAAAGAAGTGTTAAGAATCTTGAAATTGGTTGAAGGCCAGCTTGGAGACAAAACCTTTTTTGGGGGTGACAACTTAGGAATTGTTGATATAACACTTATACCATTTTATACTAGATTTTATACATGGGAAACTTTTGGGAAATTTAGCATTGAAGAAGAATGTCCAAATCTAGTAGCATGGGCCAAAAGGTGTTCACAAAAGGAAAGTGTTGCCAAGTCTCTTCCTGATCCAGTCAAGATGTATGAATTTATTTTGTACCTCAACAAGCATTTGGCAAAGTAGATGTTTGGTGGTTTTTTTTGTATAATTTTGGTAACAAATCATAAAGGCCTGAAGAATAAATGTTGTTTGTAAGAAAATGTGATTGTCTATGCATTATGAAATCTCAAGATAAAGGTGTACTAATGTATTTTTTTTCATATAACAGTTAAATATAGATAAGAAACTCTGATTGAGTTTATCATATTATCTTTATTTTTAAAAAACAGTATAAACTTAAAAAAATATATTAATTATTTAATTAAGAATAAAATTATCATTCTGTTTTAAACATGAATTCGTTTGAATATTTAGTATTTAGTAAATTGTTATGTTTTAGTTTTATGTTTTAACTTCAAACCGGAAAAGATGTTGGAAGTTTGGAATATTTAGTAACTATATTGATCAAATTGGATAAAATTATGGACCAAACAATGAGGGGCGTTGCGGCTCGGGTACAAAGCGTTGCGACTCGGGTACAAAGCGTTGCGTCAATGTCTGTGATGCTTTTTTGGTTTTTGTCGCATTGCGGCTCAAATCCAAAGCTTGTGTGTCTCGGCATCCAGGGGCGGAGTCAGGATTTTTTGTTAGGGGAGGCTGACAATGCTTGATGCAGAAAGTCATAATGATAAGGGGGCTCAATGTAAAAAACTAGTAGAAAAACAGCTTGCAATATAAATAATTAATGAATAAAATAGGTTAATTAGGGGTGGCTCAGCACCCACTAGTCCCCCTACTAGCTCCGCCCTGTCGGCATCTCGTCAGTATGATATCTAGCTTAATTTGTTTAAGTAGTCATAATGAATTAGGATGGACTTGTACTACTCGGGTTTTGGTGATGTGTGTATGTTTTATGACCCGGTGAGCTTGAACATTGTGTAATTTTTATATGTTTAAGTTAAATAAAAGTAACCCTTTACTTATAAAAAGATTAAATTAATTTTCCTGTTAAAAAATCGAAAACAAATGTAGATCGGCTTGAAAACAAACAACCAATTTATATGGTTAGTTAGTCAACCAAATAATTGAACTAACAAGATTACTAAAGGGCTTGTGTTCCAATGGTATCTCTAGGTGTGTGAAGCTCCCAAACTAAATGGTTGTGGGTTCAAGTCCGATAGGGAATAAAACTTCAAATAAGAAGAATGGATACATCTAATCTAATATATTTATATGCAAATAAATTTTAGTTAGAAAATATATTATAATTCATATAAAAGATTAATGATGCATATAATTTAAAGTAAGTTCTATTTATTTTTCATCATATTAAATTTAATATTTTTTTTTATTCGATCATAAGTCTTTCATCTCAATCTATAGATTCAAAGTATTAGCAAACTAATATTACCGATAGGCTTAACAAGATTAGGACTTCAAAATCATATAATAACAATCTTTGAATTCTTCTATGTTGCAAGAGGTTTTGGGGGAAAAAAATAGTTAGAATCTGTTGGCGACGTGTGCAAGAGTTTAATGAAAATCCCTTTGTTCCTATTGGTTGAAATACGTCATTTTTGTTACAATGTCGCGTCTCAATTAGTGGACCTGACTTTTATTACATTCGCACCGCAAATTCAATGTTATCATTCACATCACACGCGCTATAATCTAGAACATTTTAGTTTCACGAATATATATGGAGTCAAAAGATAAAAATAGCCTTGAGTAATAATAATCTTTTATATAATAAAAGAATTACCTTATTTCGGAGTTTTCAATCAGTTTAAATCTTAAGAGAAAAAAGTTGGACCAATAAGAGAGCTTGATTTTGCCACGTAAGCAAAATCGTACGATCTGATTGGTCAATAAAAAGTCAAAATTGAATCAATTTGATCAAAATTAATAAATTTTGGTAGAGAAATTTGATGAAGAAAAAAAATACATAAAAATATATGTGTCAAATTTGTGAAAACAAAAACTTGAAAAAAGAGGATGTAATTAATAAAAATTTAGTGGTTTAATTTTAAATAAATTATATGTAGTTAAGTGTAAATTATTATAACTTTAAAAATTAAACAAATAACCCCTTAAACTTTAAACCCCTAGACTTTATATTTTAAAATACAACAAACGCAA
>BQNB010192956.1:0-11574 GCA_026074375.1 Tanacetum coccineum
GAAAGTAGATCAACACCTTCTAAATTTCGAATAAAGCAAGTGTTTTTTCGAAATGCAACTTCAAGATCCGTGTCACAAAATTGTCTAATAGAAAACAAGTTATGTCTAAGCCCCCCTTTAGATAATTACATTCCCCTGCTGATAGTCACCATACCCTATTATCTTTGCAACTTGGCCGTTTCCGAATCGAACAGTTCCCATAAATTTACTAACGAAGTTCATGAGCTGAGAGCGGTTCCCTGTCATATGTTTTGAACATCCAGAGTCCAGATACCAGAGGACGATCTGGACAACCTGTCATTGACAAGAGAAGAAGAAGATGGAACATCTGTAGTATTGGATCCCCACAAATGAGTGAGGAGTTGGTTCTGAGTTGTTAGCAATTTTAGATTCTACAATCTTAGCTTTTTTACTCGAACCTACTAATTTTATTGTTTGGGTCTCCTACTATAGACTTTAATCTCTGGTTTTGGTGTTTCAACTGACTTAGGAGTGGTTTCTTTAAGATGCACTATTATCTTGGGAGTGAACCTAGTTAAAGGGCATGAATTACCAACTATAGTGAAAAATCTTCCTGTTGGTTTCCACTTATATCCTACATCAGTGAACACTTTACCCGTAGGTTTCTAAGCTTTTCTCAGTTTATTTCTTTTAGATTTAGATTTC
This sequence comes from Tanacetum coccineum, assembly GCA_026074375.1. NCBI lineage: Eukaryota > Viridiplantae > Streptophyta > Magnoliopsida > Asterales > Asteraceae > Tanacetum > Tanacetum coccineum. The sequence continues at coordinate 667 of BQNB010192956.1, forward strand.
GAACCCACATTCACATCATTCACAAAATCAATAAGACACATATCATGATTAGCATCAAACAAACATTTTTTACAGATAGCACACATAGATTCAAACTTAGCATTTCTTACAGAATTCTTAACAAGTGCATTATTGATAGGTTCAGAAACAAAATTCGTCTTATTCAAACTAGAGTTAACTTTCCTAGGGTGGTCTTTTCGTTTATTCTTCTGATTGCTATGTGGTGGTCGCATGATCCTATTGTTCTTTGTATTGCCTGAAGGCTTTGATCCGCTAGTACTAGTAGTAGGTTTTACTCTTGTAGAAGGCAACAAAGGCTTGTTAGAATCTTTGGTTTTAAGAGAATCGGTCTATTTAGGAATACTGCTTGAAGATGTAACGGGTTCAGCAAATCTAACTCTTTTGTCCTTGTTCATAGGTGTGACAACAACTAACTTATCACTAGGTTTTTGTCACACCCTGACAATGGCGGAAACTCGGGAGCGCAACATAATGATCAATCATAACACAAGATACAATATATAGAAAACTACAATGCATAAACTTCAAGTGTTACGAAGACCATCAACCTCGAACAACCTCGAGTGATGTCCCAAATCACAATCAAATCCATAACCTCTTACAATTCCAATAGCCCACACAGGGGTCCAAATCCAAACTTAAACCAAAATCTTCCAAATACTAAATACAAATAAAATAAACAAGCAAGACTTCACATGAAAAATCCACACAGGATACTTCTAAGTATGCTATCACATATATCACCAACTTATTCCTCTTTTACTTCACCTGAAAATGATACTCGAAAAGGTCAACAATAATGTTGGTGAGCTCGTAGGTTTGACCTTAAACCCAAAAGTTGTGCCAGTATTTCAAAACAGTGGACAATAGTGCAATATGACAGTGAATATACCACACAGAACCATGACTTAGCATCCACGCTAATCATATCACCAAATATGTCACTTACGAGCCTAAACGTCAACCAGCTGGAATTATACTTAGGGCAAGACCTATACTCATACTTGGGTAGGCGTACCCAGCCGATCTAATAATCATACAAACTAGGGTAGGCATACCCAGCCGATCCAATAACCACACAGATGATAAGGTAGGCGTACCTAGTCGATCCAATAACCACACAAATACTGGGATAGGCATACCCCTCTGATCCAAAATAATCACGCAACACATAATATTCACATAACAGTCATACACACTTATCTTGTCTAAAAAACAAACCACATTTCATACAGTTAAATTTAAAACAGTTCAAAACACATTTGAGTATCGTTTTTCCCCAACAGAAAAACAATAAAAAAATGGGGCTACGAGAACTCACCTCAAGCAAGTCTTTAGCAACCAAATCTCAATCACACAAGAAAATGCAACGACGTTCGCACATGACTTAGTCCAACTAATGTCCCATTTTAATCATTCATTTTACAAAACAGTCTTCACATTTGATGCATAGAGTTTAGACGCGTTGTACAATTACACGTAACAATTTATTGGTGTGATGGTTGACGCCTCATCCCAAAAAATATTATCAATCCGATATCCCAACGATACATACTTATACTATTTAAAGAAAATAGCTAAGTAATATAAGTAAATATTTTAATAAATTATTATAAATATATCTTGATAAGTCCATCCGGTACCTTTAGTTTCCAATAAAATAATCATAATATGGTTGAAAATAAAATGTTTACTTATAATAGACATATTAGAGAAGTTTTGAGAAAAAATATATTTTTCGTCTTTTATTGAATTTTATTAAATAAATAAAATAATAAAATAATATTTTATTATTTAAAACCAAAATCATGTTCTTAAGTAAAACTTTCTATGTATAAACTTTTTACAAAATCTCAACATGACCCGTACATTTATATAATGTTTTCCAAGGTTTCAAACCTTAATTTCCAACACTTTTCACCATTTCGACACTTTTTTGACAAATTTCCAAAATCTCAATCTTTCACGTTTACTAAAACATTTTTCCCAAAATAACGCTCAATATCACTTCGTAAATACATTTCACTTTCAAAAGTTCGTCAAAACTCTTAAAACGACTAAATATTGCTTATTGGGCTTCAAGGCCCAACAAGGGTCCAATAAGTTATTTATACGTCCAAAATACGATCTAAGCCCAAAACCAAGGCCCATTTATATACTTAAGTTCATACTAATAAGTAAAAAATAATCTGGACCACTATAAGCCCTCCCATTAAGCCACGACTTAAATGGGCTTATTGGGTCATAAGTCCATAAGCTTCACAATACATATATTAAGCTTGAAAATAAGCTAGTAAGATACGTATCGCATTTGTTACCACTATAAGCTATAATATTAGTCCACAAACATACGCCATACCACGAAAATAATGAAAATCTATTTCCTTGGGATTTTAACATAAGACGTGGCATTTAATCCCAAAATAAGCCACGAAATAGCTTAAAAATAAGCTCGAAATAAACTATACAAGCTATTATCAAAAATAAGCTATCTAGCAACATATGTTATTCAACCATCGCGACCACAATATCAAAACTACAAAATCCGTGTGTTTCTTTTCTTATTCGATGCAAGCCAAACATCCTTTTTTATTTGTTTCGTTTTCAAAAATTGATTTTTACGACGATCAACTTGCACAACTAACATCTATGCATCAATATAAACCCAAAAGGACAAACGAAATTTAAATTTGGAAACTTACAAGAAAATCTTCAAAAATGTAGATTTCGACACGAACCGGACAACCCAAACGTTGTTTAAATGAATACCCAAATACTCGTATCAACCCGGAATATCACGTTCTTGATCAAAGTTGGAAAATCTATGGTGGTTTGTGGTGGTTGGTGGCGGACGAACACACACACACACACACACACACACACACACACACACTTATGTGTGTGTTTTATTTTTTTTAAAATGAGATGAATAAATGGAGGTGTTGTTGGTAAAAGAGAATATATGTGTACAAGTGCTAGACAAAGGAGCTAAAATCAAGCCTCCTTGTCCCCTCCAATGTCTTATAACCGGCCATGGGATCCTATGGGGTCTCGGGTCTTTCTTTTCATGTCGGGATCACTTAAAAGCTCGTAAAACTCAACCGTAAAATACTCCCCAAAGTTACTTAGCATTTTTATTCACTTTAAAAATACTTTTCCATTAACCTAGAGTATTTACATGACATATTTACACTTTAAACCCTTCAAAACTCATTTGGACATTAACGGACGTGTCAGGACTCGTTTTTTGGCATTTCTCAAAATTCACCGGTCAACTACCCAAAATGCAAATAACACAAATAATAAACCTCTAAACAAGGGACTTTATTCACAATAATCCATAAAATTACCCATTCTCATAAAAATCACCACTGTCAACACTGTACTGAATTAACTGACAAACATCAAATATTCAAAGGACTAAAAAAGAAATATTTATAACACAAAAAGGGCGAAGGTTACATTCTACCCCCTTGAAAGAATTTCAACCCCGAAATTCAACTATTAACATCACTAAACAAATGCGGGTACTTCAATTTCATCTGATCTTTACGTTCCCACGTGAATTCAGGACCACGTTTTGAATTCCACCGAACCTTGACAATGGCAATTTTACTCCGCTTCAACTTCTTAAACTCCCTTTCTAAAATTTCCACAGGCTCTTCCACAAAATTTAAATTGGCATCAACATGGATCTCATCCAGAGGCACTTGCAGTGTTGGATCAGCCAAACACTTCTTAAGGTTCGACACGTGGAACGTGTCATGAACACCATCTAATTCCTCAGGCAAATATAACCTGTAGGCTACGGGGCCTACTTTTTCAATAATCTCAAAAGCTCTAACAAATCTAGGTGCTAGTTTCCTTTTCTTCCCAAAGCGTACCACACCTTTCCAAGGCGACACTTTGAGCAAAACATAGTCACCTACACTAAACTCTAGAGGCTTCCTCTTCTTATCAGCATAACTTTACTGATGATCACGCGCAACCTTTAGTCTATTCTTAATCTACAAGATCTTCTCAATAGTCTCTTGCACTAACTTAGTACCTATCAACTGACCTTCTCCAACCTCAGCCCACATAATTGGCGAACGACATTTTCTACCATACAATGCCTTAAACGAAGCGCATCTCACACTAGAATGATAACTAATGTTATACAAAAACTCAACCAACAAAAGATGAACATCCCAACTTCCTTCGAAGTCGAAGACGCACGCTCTAAGCATGTTTTCCAAAGTCTGAATAGTATGCTCACTCTGACCATCGGTCTGAGGGTGGTAAGCCTTACTCATGTCTAACCGAGTTCCTAATGCTTCTTGCATTGGCTGCCAAAACCTTGATCTGAAACGACTATCACGATCCGATAAGATCTAGATCGACACACCATGTCTAGAAACTATCTCATTCAAATACAATCTAGCCAATCTATCCATCTTATAATCCTCACGCATAGGTAGAAAATGAGCAGACTTAGTCAATCGGTCCACAATGACCCAGATTGTATCATGCCCACTACTAGTCCTAGGAAACTTAGTCACAAAATCCATAGCTATTCCTTCCCATTTCCATACGGGGATCTTAGGTTGCTGGAGCAAGCCATATGGCCTTTGATGATCAGCCTTAACCTTCATACAAGTCAAACACTTACTAACATACACAGCAATGTCCTTATTCATACACGGCCATCAATACCTATCTCTAAGGTCATAATAAATCTTATCAGCTCCTAGGTGTATAGAGTACTTCGACTTATGAGCTTCGTCCATTATCAGGGTTCTCACATCACCCTTTAAAGGCACCCATATTCGATCCAGGTAGTACAAAGTCCCATCACTTCTTTGTTCTATCATCTCATCCAAACCTTTCTGCAATCCTGCAGACTCATCCATAGCCTCCTTTTGAGCCGCCAGTATCCTATCCTTGATACTCGACTAAAGGGTCATATTCATAGCTTTAACTCTCTTAGGATTTACTCTCTCCTTCCTACTTAGGGCATCAGCCACCACATTCGCCTTACCAGGATGGTAGCGAATCTCACAGTCATAATCACTAAACAACTCTATCCAGCGATGTTGTCGCATATTCAACTCTTTCTGACTAAAGATATGCTAAAGACTCTTATGGTCCATATAGATGACACTCTTTATCCCATACAAATAATGTCTCCAAATCTTAAGGGCAAATACAACTGCTCCCAGTTCCAAATCATGGGTCGTATAATTCATCTCATGAATTTTCAACTGTCTAGACGCGTAGGCGATGACCTTACCTCTTTGCATTAACACATAACCTAGTCCTATCCCAGACGCATCATAATATACCACAAAGTCTTCCGGTCTATCAGGGAGAGCTAGAACAGGTGCATTACACAGCTTATCCTTTAAGGTTTGAAATGCCAATTCCTGTTCCTCACCCCAATCAAAAGTCTTACACTTCTGTGTCAATATAGTAAGAGACTTAGCTATCTTAGAAAAGTTCTTAATGAACCTACGATAATATCCAGCCAATCCTAAGAACGAATGAACCTTAGACAGAGTTCTAGGGGCTTTCCAATTCTTAACAGCTTCAATCTTACTAGGGTCTACATGAATCCCATTACCATTTATCACATGCCCAAGAAACTGCACTTCTCTTAGCCAGAATTCACACTTAGAAAACTTAGCATACAGTTTCTCCTTCTTGAGAAGTTCCAAGACTAACCTTAAGTGTTCTACATGCTCCTCTCGAGTCTTAGAGTAGATTAAGATATCATCTATAAACACTATCACAAACTTATCAAGATAAGGCCTACAAACTCTATTCATCAAATCCATGAATACCGCTGGTGCGTTAGTCAGACCAAAGGGCATTATTATGAACTCAAAATGTCCATAACGAGTTCTAAACGCAGTCTTTGGAATGTCATCCTCGTGCACTCTCAGCTGATGGTATCCAGACCTAATATCTATCTTTGAGAAAAACTGCGACCCTTACAGTTGGTCAAATAGATCATAAATCCTAGAAAGCGGATAACGATTCCTAACAATCAACTTGTTCAATTTACTATAGTCAATGCACAACCTAAAAGAACCATCTTTTTTCTTAACGAACAATATTGGCGCTCCCCAAGGCGATGATCTTGGTCGAATGTAACCTTTGTCTTGGAGTTCCTTGAGTTGTCCCGACAACTCCTCCAATTCAGAAGGTTCTAAACAATAGGGAGACTTTGCTACCGACGTTGCTCTAGGGATTAACTCAATTCAAAACTCAATTTCCTGAATAGGCGGCAATCCAGATATCTCTCACTACTACCATTTCTTCTTGTTCCTTCTCTTTAGCCTTAGCACTCTTTAGATGCCTCATCTTTTCTTTCAGTTTCTCTCCTAATACTCTAAGCACCTTGCCATCTAGTAGTGGTATCCTTACTACTTTCTCATGACAAATTATTTTAGCCTTATGATTAGATAACCAATCCATACCTATAATTACATCAAAACTCCCATGCCCGAATGGTATCAAATCGATGTCAAAGACATGACTGTGAGTCCCAAACCATATAGATCTTAAACCTTTAGCTTGTAAAGGGTTGTAGCCAATATGGAATAGTTCCACACTAACCACAAGAGAAACAAAGACTATGAATACTATAAGCTATGTGGAAACTAGCTTATAATACTAAGAAGAATAATGTTTAATAACTAAACTTTACTATTAATCTGGAAAAGATGTTTACAGATTACTAACTATGAAAAAAGTGTGTATGATGATTGTGTAGAGATAGATGTATTTTGTGGAGATTGATATCTTTTCTCTACACCCTAGGACCTCCTTTTATAGTACAAGGAGCCCTAGTAGGTTACAACACATTTAATACTTTCCTAAGTATTATACATTAATACATTTAAATGCTTTCCTAATAAACCTTGTAACCTACTCATCATATTTAATACTTATTAATACTTTCCATAAGTATTAAACCTTCCTATTCAACACATTTAATATTATAAGGAAACTAAATCATTTGATTATCAATCATAATCTTCATATCTTTGACCATATCTTCTACAATCTTTCATTATTTGTAGAATCTTCATTATGTTGATTTAGTCCCTCTTGTTTCATTTATTCAAACAGCATCAAGGAATCTTTAATTCCCAACAATCCTCCCCTAAACTTGATATTCATCTTGTTAATCATCAAGTTTCTTGAATGAAAGATTCCCAACAATCTTCCCCTAAACTTGATATTCACTTGTTAATCATCAAGTTTCTTCAATGTAAGCTTCTTGATCACCAGGAGGATGTATCCAAACACTTCTTCACTTCTAAAGCTGTTTCTTTGTCATCTTCCACCTTGCTGTTTGAAATCTTGTTATTCTTGTTTCTAGCATCATTTAAAGTCTCATCAATGAAGGTAACCTCTGCATCTGCATCATCAATCCTCCCCTGTTTGGATGCATCCTCACCCAAACTTTCTTCATTATCAGATAAGTGGTTTTTAAATTCTCCAAATCACGAACCATGGTAAGAAAATTGGTACAAAGAATCATCAATTCAATAAGTTCAAAACTATCCTCATCACTTTGAAGTGAATCACAGAAATGTATAGTTTTTGGCAAACTACCAGCCATAAACGGATTTGATGATTCTTTACCGGTTGCCGTTTGCCCCGGAATAGCCAATTCTTCATAATAAAACATGGTGAATTGATAACCATATAGTTTTGGGCAAACTATCAGCCATCAACGGATTTGAGAAGTCTTTACCAAGAGCCGTTTGCTTTGGACTAGCCAACTCTTAACTGTGAAGCATGGTGAGTTGAGAACCATATAGTTTTTAGCAAACTATCAGCTATCAACGGATTTGAGAATTCTTTACCAGATGTCGTTTGCACTGGAATAGCCAATTCTTAGTGTCGGTTAGACATGGTGAATTGATTACCATTTGTTGTGTTGAAATGAAACCAACACCTGAAAATTCTCCTATCCCTTGTAGCTTGCCAATTCTCAAAACCACTATCCATAGATCAGGCTAAGAACAAACTATCCGAGAACCAAACTGTGTGTTTTATCCGATATCGCACAATGCTAGCAGTACAAACTCATTTTAATACTAGCAGTTTGATCAAAGCTGGCAGTATTAATACCCTCTATATAGAGAGCAGCACAAACCTTGGTTTAAGGCCAACAGTAGTAACTGCTAAAATTTACCCCAGCAGCAGAAACTTAATACTGGCAGCATTAAAAATATACTAGCAATATTAATCATAAACTGGCAGCATTAACCTTTAGTGATAGCAGCATTAACATGAAATGGCAGTATTAACATCTCCTGGCAGCACTAACTTACATAAGCAGCAACACTAACCTTCAAAGATAAGGCTAGCAGTATTAACTGCCATTGACAGTATAAACATACAACTGGCAGTACTAATGTATGAAGAACAGTACTAAGTACTCATAAGCAGTACTAAGTATAAAGCTGGCAGTACTAACTTCATACCCAGCAATACTAATTCTTCCCCTTGGCAGTATAAAGTGCTCCTTCCTCCCATACCTTTTTGAGACACTTTTTAATGTCAGTAAAGCACCAATATTTACGATCACCAGCAGTATTATGTCTTGTGTCAGTAGTAACCACCAACGAGCAGTACAAAACAAATAAGGATACCTTTTTATTAAGTATCCAGACGACACCTTTTTAGCGACACTTTTTTAGTTGCTAAACTGTCACTAATCCTTGTCTTTGCATCTATCATCTTAATGTCGTGTGTTATGCATCCTTACTAGGGTTCATCATCAATCAAACGATCGACTCACCAGAGCTAGTAGAAACATTAATGATCACCATTCCTGTTTTTATTAAATTAGGATTTGTGAATACCCTAATTGCAACGAATTGAACCAAACACCAAAAACAGAGAACATGACCACTCTTTCTTTATAGATTCGACATCAATACACCTTGTAGATCCTAGATCGAGAGCCACGAGGCTCTGATACCAATTGTGAAGATCGTTTAAGCTCAACTAGGATATGTTTTACAAATAACATTAATAAGCACAGCGGAATATAAAGAACAATAATGTTAATCAACAAGGTTTTTCATTCATACGTTTCCATCAAGCCCCAATTCTAGATGATCAATTCTAGAACGGTTACAATCTAACAGGGATCAAAGATCCTTGGGGCTACACACAACTTCTAGGCGTCTACTTAGAGAACTCACGCCTAGAACTCACACACACCTTTACTAGTCGACTACATTTTTCTGTGTACACAAAACTATGTGTCTATGATCTCTTTATATAGGGAGAGATCAAGACTTACAAAGGAAGATAAACATTAGACAAGTAAACCTTTTAAACATTAAGGAATATCTTCTGTTATCTTTATCTTCTTAAGGAGATCTTCCAGAATATACATATTCTCTACCAGCTTGTAGAATTCTTTAATAACAATTTTAGTCCTTTTGTTTCATTCTTTTATTTATTTTGTCTCATCAAATCTAGAATCCCAACATAGTATATATATCTTATTGGGCTTTTCGGCTCAATAAGTCTACTAATGTATCTTTAAGCTACAAATAGGCCAACATAGTTTACTAATACTTGACAAAACAACAAGTTCTCTTTAGTTTCACCCAAAACAGGTGACCCTATGAGCCAACTAATAACATTTCTGATTCTTTAAGTCAAGACGTGGACAGTAACTACTTATATAAAAGCCGTTAAGTATAAGTTAGTTAAGTATCGATGACGAAATTCAATAAGATAACCATATTGTCTTCTAAGATAGATTATAAATCAACCATGACTCTCTATTTTGGGTGTGGCTAATTGTGGACAGAATTGCCCAGTCTAGGGTTTAGGAAGAAGTACCGCCTAAATCTAGGAATGATGTATCTTTCCCATCAATAGAAGCTCCAATATTATTATTACAAATAATACGAATACTCTTCTAGTATTAGGGTTACAAAACCTTGAAGCTATAACGGTATCAAAAAAACAAAAGATTTCTAGATAGTAAACTCTATGCCCTAAGACCTCCTTTTATATACCAAGGAGTCCTAGTCGATTTACAATATATTCCTAAAATATAAAATATTCTCTATGATCTATTATATAAATAACTAATACTTATCACGTAAGTAATCTTGATCTCCAATCAATCTTTATCTTTTCTTCTGTCTTTATCCATTCTCTTCTGATATTAGAAACTCTTTTAACAATCTTAATCTTTGAGTAATTGTCACTTTTGTACTAGCATCATTAACTTTTAACACCAGCAGTAGTAACTTATACACCAGCAGCATTAACTGAGCATAAGCACTAGTAACTACTTAGAATATTTTCTTCAATCTTCACCAGCAGTACTAACTTTACACTAGCAGTACTAATATATACTAGCAGTAGTAACTATGAACTAGGAGTAATAATTTTATATTAACAGTAGTAAATGTGAACTAGCAGCACTAACTTTATACTAGCATGTAACACCCCCAAAATTTCAAAAACGCAGCGAAATACCACTTGGGGTTCTACTTCATAGTTCATACACATAAGTTATAGAAAACGACCTCAAAAGAGACGTTTACTAAAATATAACATTCGATTTAAATAAATCAGAGTAAATTCAGGTCCCAATAATTTCCTTTTTAACAAAAGTTACAAGAGTTTATACATGACTCATTTGTATATTTAAAGAAAGAAGATTATCCGAAATCCATGTAGTGATTCGATAAATCAAGTAATATTCAATAGTGGACCACAAGGTTTAAGATCAGCCAGCGACAGTATTTCAAAGTATAATTCAACAGAATACATTACAATGTATCAATCTTGATTGCATTGAGCTCATGACACCGAAGCCTTGACGTTAACACATATCTTATATGTAATTCATGT
>BQNB010192959.1:0-11574 GCA_026074375.1 Tanacetum coccineum
CTTTAATGATCTATTCCCATTCAACATAATTCATCACAATGATTTAATGTCAAGAAAAGACAATGATGATAATGAGATCGATATAACACTGTCTTCAAGGGGTAACATGAATACACAAGGGTCAAATATGCTTTTTGAAACAAGTCACGATAAAATCAATAAAACTTTCAAAATGGGAAGTTTTATGATGGAATTAAATGTTAAAATTGTGACTTGTAATTATCTTCACAAAGGGATGTCATTCATTTTCCTAATCAAGAATTTGTATGTGTCATTTGACATCCCTTTCGACCCCAAATTGTTTTATAAGGGTGGGATTAAATTGCGGCAAGTCTAACTTAAAGACTTTTCTATAAACAAAAATGCTTGTCGGGAGACAACCCGGAATGTTATTTAATTTTATCGAGTCTGTCTTCTCAGACTGTCTATACGTCCTATCCAAACCCCATGGATACAGAGTATTAGCCTTCTGGACGTTATCCAGTCTTTATTTTTAGCATAGTCTACACGGCGTATGAAACATCTGAGAATTTTCGAAATTTTAAAAGACTATTTTACCCTTTGACTTTTCGGGTCTGACTTGACTTTTGACATTTTATTGCCTAATAAAAACAATTACCGCGTGACCGGTAAAATTTTCGGAATATATTTTAAATAATAAATCATATTTATTATTACATCTCTCAAAGGAAAGTTATTTTTAACTTATTCGATTCGAAAACGAAAAAGGATATATTAATTCATAGTTGATTTATCAAAAACGAACCACTAAAGCACGTTTTCATTATTCGGACTCTAAAGCAATTTGATGTAAAACGGTATTCCTGATAACTTTTTAGTTTTGACCAAGACCCGAAAACTGTCAAAAGGTGACTGAAATACCCTCGCAAGATTTAGAAACGTGAAAATAATTAAATTATGATTAGTTTACACTTTTTATTAAATAAAAATATTTAATAAATTAGTATCTTATTCAGTAACGTTTGTTGATAACGTAAATATACGAGTTAAAAATTTATTTCTATTTTTACTTTTGAACGAGGCGTAACCGGTTCACCAAATAAATAACGAACATTTTTATAAATGTCATAAAAATATTTATGAGATATTATCAAATAAATACTCGTTTTTATCGGAAAAATGATTTCGAAAACAATGGCGCGAGTTTCGTAACTCGAATCAACCGTTAACTAGTTCAAACGAGTCCTGAACCGATAGTTATAAAAACTATATCAAAAATTTACAAAGTAAACCCTAGACTATTAGGTATTATCATTTCATATTAAATTTTTATTATATATATAAAATTTATACATTAAAATTTTCATTTCCATCTATAATAACACACATACAAATGCATAACACTTTCTTCTCTCTCCCCAATTTCCGGCCGCCACTGCCCCACCTCTGGCCACCGTCGGCCGTCGCCGGAAAAGTTTTCCGGCGAGCTTTTCCGGCCAAGTCCCAAATCTTCTCCTCATCATCCGATCTATACGATCCACCATACCACTCTTTTCCACGCGCCCTCTCCACCACCACCGACGCACCAACACCACCCCCTCTCATCGTCATTATCATCTTCGCGTCATCAACATCATCACCATCGTCACAGCCACCCAATTAGGGTGCGTGTGGTTTTCAGCCGCACCGTAGGGTGTGTCGGGTTTAATATAAGCCCCAAAAAAAAGGGGTGCGTCTGGTTTGTAGAATTCGCACCCGAGGGATGCGTTTGGTTTTGTTCATACCAAGAAAAAGGTGCGCGTAGTTTATTAAAATCACCAACAGTGGGTACGTTTGGATATGGGTTGGTTGTTATTAACACCCCAAGGTGCGTTTGGCTGTGAAAAATCACAGCTAGGGTGCGTTTGATTTGTTATACGGAATAAGGATGCGTTCGGTTTTGTTATACAGCCGAGGGTAGTAAATTGGTTTGTGATTCACGCAAGTAGGGCGCGTTTGGCTTTCGATTCAGCATCATAAGGTTCGTTTGGTTGAGTGAAACCGCACAAGGGTGCGTTCGGTTTAAGCCAAACAGTCAAGGGCGCGTTTGGTTATAAGTTCATCAGCCAAAAGAGTGGATTTGCTTATTAGCAGATTCGGGTGTGTTTGGTTCGTGGGTCAGCACCACCGTGGGTGCGTTTGGATGGCTGTTTAACAGCCATGATGTGCGTTTGGTTTAGTAGAAAACAACTAGGTGTGTTTGGTTGGCTGCGAAACACCCAAAGGGTGTGTTTGGTGTAGCAGCAGCTGCGTAAGGGGCGTTTGGGATAGCAGGATTGCACAAGGGAGCATTTGGTATAATAAAATTTATAATAATCGACTAATAAATATGACACGAGATTTATAAATTTTAAATCGGAACTAAAATGATGGTTAATGGTTAAATAAATATGATATTTATTACTTCATTTAGTTTATATATAAATATATATATTTGAAACACGCGAGTTATTTGAAAGGTGGAATAACATTAGATTTTATAAATCTGGAAAACGTTATATAACCGGGAAGGTCATGACAAAAGTTATATAAGTTTTTATATCTAGTAATGTTTTACTAAAGCCTCTATTATTTTAGAAACCGATAAAAAGGATTAAGTTATATAAATTTTAAGATTGTTAGTTTGTAATATTTCAATAACCGGATAAACAAACGGAAACTATACTTTTCAAATGGGATAACTATTTTAGCAAACCGTCAAGGAAACAATATACTAGATTATAAAAGATTATTTTATATTTTATAATTTTCGACTGGAAATTAACATCATAACCTTTGTGAAAACTTTAAAAACATAATGTGCATGATTTATAACTTTAAAACGTACGTTTACTTTTATGCTAAGAATTTTTATTTACTTAAGTGGTGATTTTCTAAAAACGTGTCGAATCATTTTGTTTAATCATTTACTCACGTTTCTTAAATAAAATTTGCAAAGTATTATATATTTCAAATTATTCTTTTGATTGTTGGTCTTATTATATAATTCATCATACGAATTATATAATTGCTTATTTTTCATATGTAATATATACGGGATATATTACATACTCTGCTATATGATTCATCGTATGAATTACATATGCTTTTTGATTTATTTATTTAACCAACCACCAAACTATTACAACTTTAAATCTAAATCTTTTATCAACGTGTCACGTTGACGTGCTCATTCATCGGAAAACCAAGTACATCATCCTAGGCTAGTGGGTCATAGCCGTTAAGATAAACCGCAACTTCTTGGTCGAGCCGTTTCAGTTTCCGTTTCGTCTTGTACTCAATGTGTACATTCCCGCCAATCGTTCTTCATCATCGATGTGAGTTTATAGCCCCTCTTTCACTTGTTTTACATTTACTTTACAAATCTCGGGGGAGAATACATGCTCAATACAACTTGTTTACATATTCGTTTACAATATCTTTTACATACTATTCTACACACTTGGTTTACATACTTGATTTTGCAATTCATTACAAACACATTTACATGATTGATTTCAAATTGGTTTACATACTTATTTGCATAGCTCGCTATGGGATACATTATTTGACTTTATTTTTGGTCACAAATGCATACTTTACATTTGAAATGATTTTCGGATTACGATTTGTAGGACCGGTTGAGGAAGCGCGAGTGTATAAATAGATCTATTTGGGATTGACATCCCTGTTCGGGTGAGTAGCTCTCACTAGTTTCGACTGTACTGAAACAACGAATGCATACATGTCGGAACAATTTGGATGTTTACGGGTTTGAACATCTACACGGGCCTTTATTTGCATTAAATTGCATACATATATGTCGAGTTTTTCACAGTGTCAGGGCTTAGTGCAACAGTGAAATATTATTTATGTGGTACTGTAATTTTGGTTATAGTAGACCCAATACAATTTGGAAAATCAACGATCTCACTGCCCATACTACTTATTGAATATTACTAATTTTTGAACTCTTTTCATTATATTGCGGCGAAGCAATAAACACTAGACTCTTTTGGTTCTACATTTACTCTTACACTTTTGGTGATTTTTATAAGGATTGAAATGGTCATACATACTTTATAAATCTTTGGATTCCAACATTTACATTTATACCTACAAAACTCTATGAACTCACCAACATTAATGTTGACACTTTTAAGCATGATTTTTCTTCCAGGTGAATTAGAAGCTTGGCCTACTTGAATATGCATTGGGAGTCTACTACATTCCAATATGATCAAATCTCGTTGTACTGTTTTCAAGCTTTATCATTGTGATGCAATAGGGGACAAATGTTATATCAATTTTAAGAAAATCAACGAGATAACTTTTTAAACGACACATTTAGAGGTCGTTCTCTTGTATCTTGTGCTGTTGTATTATGAAGTAACGCTCACTGACATATTTCTGCTGCGACACATTTTTGGGGGTGTTACAGCGTATTCGTTAAACGAATACAACATATTCGACACAAGTATCAATACGGCGTATCCTGGGGAATGGATACGGCGTATCGACTTCCTGTATAGATTTAGGTATTTATTTCGAGACTAACTAAATGAATACACGGAAATAGAATTGTATTTGTTTTCTGAGAATTTTACACAGGATCTCGTGAAAGAATATCGACGAGTTGGTTGAAGTATTTACATGTCTGGAAGTTTTGGAGTCTTGAAACTTCAAGGCGGTTGTTCAACATGAATTCTTGCTTAATAAATCAACATGGAGAATTTATTGAGCAAATATCAGGGGAGTTTCTCATTCTAATTCTTTTTAAGTCCCATATTTAATGTTTTATCTATACAACGAGGAAGTTGTATAATTCAAGTGGGGGGATGGGAATTAGAATGTTCACTTGTACTATTTTTCACACTAAAATGCTTAAATTATGGTCAAATTTAATTTTTTTTCAAGCATACTTTTGTGAAATTACATGTTACATAACCCGCACACAATAACCCTTATTAGATATTGTGAGAATTTAACCTATCCGTTTCCAAATGTTTACCTAAATTCCACAAAAATATGAGTATGCCGGTGATGTAGTAGACTTTAGAACTTAGCTTGGTATATCACTCGAGACCGCAATGATGAGTACTATGGATTTAGATGGAGTAACTTGTTTAAATTGGTAAATTTTAGGATTACACCTAAAACGCCTTTACATGTTGCTTATTAACTAACTATACTGGTTAGTTAACCCCCGTATAAACCCTTTGTTTACTCTCACTTTAAGAGTAAGATACCCCTAGAACAACACGTAGAGCCAATCCTTTAGGAAAAAATCCCCACTTGGTTTATTTCGTTACAACTTTAGCCTACTGTTTTTTGATAGACTTTAGTTTTTTTACAATTGCTAGTTGCTTAATGTGTAAAGTTTATATTTCCTGAGTCTTGTGTCAATTTTGGTACGGGTTGAAGGAATGTGACATCGCAAATGGGGAATGTATATTATAATCAAAGCTCGCATGTTTTTTTATACCATAGCAATTAATGATACGGACAAAGAGAATGAAAGAATTTTCAAGGAATTATCTAGAATTATTATGATTGTGAAGATGGTGAAACTACTGCGAGTTTCGTATATAGTTAGATGTAATAAAAAATGAGGGGAGGGAACAAATTGTAAAAACTCGCAACCAAAAAAGAGAAGGAAAGTTTGTAAGATAATCGGTTTCGCAAACTACCGAAGGATTTGACGAAAGGATCAATTTATCCGTTTATATTAAATCGACGATGTAGAGTTGTATTGTTATTAAATGTGGTAGTTAGATATCGCCACTTTACCCTGTAAAGTATGTAAAGTATGGGATGATTGGAAGGTGACAGTTACGGGGAACGCCCAACTTAGTTGTTGTTTTTGATCTATGATACAATACGTTGTATTTAGTCGTTGTCTTTATCATGGTAACAGTCGGGAAAGAGTGTCTAACAACTTGTATTTTAGACTTAATCTATTTGTTTCATAATTTTTATTTAACAACAATTTCCTTCTCTTTCCTAATGACTAGCAGCTGGTTTTACGCAAATGAGGATGTGTACGAACGTGCATGTCTATTTCGTCGTTACGGTCATGTATGCATGTTTCAGCTGCCTCGTTGGTTTATGAATTTTGGTGAAAGTTAGAAGATCCCTACCCTATATCATTCTTCATCCTAACCGTTGGTTAAATTCGAATGAGGATGTGATCGAACACACATGTCTATTCCGTCGTTACGGCCATGTATGTGTGCTTCAGCTGCCTTGTTGGAGTGGTACTTTTGGTGAAAGATTGATGAATGATCAACCCTAAGCCTTATCATAAAAACCAATATTTACCTTTATAAATTTGTTACTCCGTAGCTTTAGTGGTGGAGATGTGCATCCTTGCTAAGCTTATGATAGAAAACTCGTCACGACCAAGCAATTGAGCGAATTAGTTACATGTTACCACATATATTAGTTGAGTGATTTGAGTGTTTTCATCTTCCTATTTCATAAGGTGTTTAGTTGTGTACTTGTAATAGATCAAATAAATGCTTTAATGGAAAATATCCTTAGGGATACATTTTTGTAAACTTCTAAAGGCTACTTAAGGACAAGTAGGATTCAAGTGGGGGAATATTTGATGACATCAAATAACGTCTAATTAATAGCATCATTTATCCCATGTAATTAACCCATTTTGTATAATTATTGCAAAGAATTGTTACTTAATAGTTTATATTTGAGAATTACAGTCATTATGGAGTACTTGGTGAATATTAGCAAAAGGCGCGCATTCTAGAGCTTAAACGAGGATATTTTGAAGATTACTGTTCTGACAACCAATACGCCGTATCCATCAAGGAAGATATGGTGTATCTGTGCCTGCACTCACCAAAGACCACGAAGGAAACATGATCAATACGCCATATCCAGAGAAGACCAATATGCCGTATTAGAGATATAGTATGTGAATATTCTGGAAGATATCAAACATGGTTCCTACTCCAAGAAACAACCAATACACCGTATCCAAGACCTTGGATACGCCGTATCAACACCGACTCCAGACCCTATAAATACAAAACTCAAAAACGAGGTTTAGGTGTGCTAAATCATATTCTCGATACCTAAACCACAAAAGTCGATTTTCAAAGGAGAAAAAGAGCAGAAGAGGTCTAGCAACGCATTCCAATCCATAGGAGACAACGTGTAATTTCTTATACTTTTGTAATCGTTCAGTTTTTGGTATCATTCGTTAATTCAGTTAGTTTGCCTTGGCTAAGCCATTACTCTTGTATTAATTTTGATGTTTGAAGGCTAATACCTTCAGGTAATAGCCATCATTATGAAGATCTGGATGTTTGGTTTATATCTTGATTGCTTAATTTATCGTTGTATGCTTGTTTATGTTTAACAATTTATACTTGTTTATGTGCTTTAATATGTAACCTATCATTCAACTAGATCTAGTGATACGGACCAAGTAATCTAGATGCCGGGATAGCTCTCCATATAGTAATTTATACATCTAGAATAACAGGATCACAAATATTGTCTTGCTAAATCTGTGCTAGGATACGCTTCTAGCTTAACTAGATATCGGATAATGCCTTGAACAAGTTGACTAGAAGGTGTTCCTAGATAATCAACAAATAACGTTCTAATTTCATTGGATAGTATACGGACAAGTGGACTACTAGTGTATAAATCGCCGTTAAGCAGTAAGTGGGTAAAGTCCCTATGAGCTAGGGTTTAACAAGATCACCATTGCTTTAATCCCTAAGATAGATTACAATCAGCAAATAAGGATGCGTTATGTGAATGCTTTAATTGTGACAGAATTAATGTGTCTAGGTCTTAGGAAGAAGTCCCGCCTAAGTCTTAAGAATGATATGCCACCTCGAGATAAGTAATCATTACACTGAATAAACAAACCAACTTCTAATCGGATTAATGATGGCTAATACAGTTTTCTATCATAAGGCTTGACCGCTCTTTTATCTTCTGTTAATTTGCTTGCGTGGGTTAAAGTGTCTTGAATTGATTATAGTCACCACCAAACCCGTGCCAGTCTCTCAGGCTGAAACCCCCCTTTTACCTGTTAGAATTAGAATTAGAACTAACATAGGATTAGCATAGGTTTAACTTAGATTAGTAAACCAAAATATTAATAAATTGAGAGATTTAACCTCGCTTCAAGTGTTCGACGCCCTACTTACCACGAATATACCATCGACCAGGTACACTGCCCGTTAAAGTGTTGTTTTTGGTTAAGTCGGCAAAATATAAATTTAAAACTTGAATTATAAAAATATACACCACACAACGACACATCAATACCCACCTTTCTCATTAGCTCCAGGAGTGTAGGCTTGATAACGCCTAAATTATACATGTTTTTAGCGGCTTTATTTATAAATAATTTTTCATTTCTCGTAAACTTTCGATACTTAATAGCATAAATTATGTGCAGGTTCACTTGAAGTCATCCTAAGCTCAAAATAAATAAAGTTCAAGTGTTTATGTTTATTGGAAAGCAAGTTAGAAGAAAAGAAAAAGACTCAAGGCTAAGAAAGACACAAGTACGCCGCACTTGCCCTAAGTACGCCGCAATTCCAAGCAAATTCAAGTATTAAAGTCAATTAAATGAAGACGCATTTAATCACCAAGTACGCCGCACAATATTTCTTGTGCGACGTACTTCTTAATTAAAATTAAATACCCCTCGCATTTACACCCTAAGTGCGCCGCATAATCTTTTGTGTGCGCCGCACTTCGACCTCAAACTTAGCCAAAAAATAAAGCCGAATTTCACACACATTTAGAATATCTCATACTTACTCACTTCATTCCATTCATCTCACACACAACCAATTCATCATATCTCCAATCCTTCATTCCAAAAACACCATAAACCTTTGAAGATTGAAGATCAAACCACGAAGAACGAAGAAAAGTATCATAGATTTATAAGAATAAAATGTTGCACTTCGATTCCATACTTGTTACGGGGAGAATTTGATCCATATTCTTACCCGAATATAGTATGTTTCTTGTTATTCTATTTAATCTTGTTATGAACATCATAGCCATAAGAGGCTAAATCTCTCATGACTACTCGGGAAAAATAATATAATGAATAAGCATTTGGTATAATTATGATCTTGTTAATCTTAAGCTTATGTTATAATCCTATCGTATCTAATCTTATCAACTTTGATTATCATACTCACACTGGTATAGGTCGAAAGACCCGTTGTGAGCTATATAGTTTTAAATATATGTCTATGATCTTTATCGTCTATGACGAGAAATCCACTTACGTTATTTGATAAACAAAAAAGATTTGATATAATAGTAACTGGATTATTTGAGTGATACATTTTGAACGAGTTAACAAAACATAAGTGTTAAGTTAAATAAGTGAATTTGTGAAAACATTTTCTGACGGGAAAACAATTTTTATAAATTAAGTACTAAGGTTGAGATCGTAACCCCTTACCATTGCTTATGAATTACAAAATTAACCGAGTAGTCCCATCTTTCTCTATTATTGAATTTGTTCAGTTTTATTGCAAATTCTTGTTAAAGTTTATTTTTTAGCTGATTATTCGACACTACGCAAATCCCCGTGTACGACCTGGTATTGCCTAAAAAGATTGTACTACATATGTGGGTTATACGTTACCCATGTGTTTCCATCTAATAACTGGTAATCTCATACTTATAAATTTAAAGCTTTTGAAACACATCAAAGTTTTTGGCGCCGCTGCCGAGGATTCCAAAGCTGTTCTGTAATCAAACTTTTAAAAATAATTTTTAACACCCCTTAATTTTCAAAAATCGTCGTACAGTTTTTTCTAAAAACTGACAAACAAAAATTCTCCTTTGGATGCATACATGTGCTTCCAACTCTGAACTTGTTGAACATTACCTGAACCTGAACGTACTCTGAATCGAAGACTTCATCAATGAAACAGAGGAGTTCCATTCAAACGCGCCAATTCTTGACATCAATTACTTCCGTCACATCCTTGATATTCTTCAAAAATACAATCCCACGTATGATGAACCCATGTGGGCTGCCGACCGTGTTGTCTCTCTGACTCCTGGTTCCGCAATCACCATTCCTGAAACCGCAAACGAATTTGTTATTAAAGGTAACCACCTGACTCTCATCAAAGGAAATCAATTCGATAGTAGAACCAAAACCGATCCTCACAAACACATTCACGAATTCCTCAGAATATGTGATATGTTTAAATACAGAGACATCGAAAATGAAGTTGTCCGCCTATTAAATAAAAAAAAAAACAAAAAAAAAAAAATGTGTATAAAAAAAAAAAAAAAAAAAAAATAAAAAAAAAAAAAAGAAAAATAAAAAAAAAAACAAATAAAAAATAAAAAAATAGAAAAAAAAAAAAAAAAAAAGAAAAAAAAAAAAAAAAAAAAAATGAAAAAAAAAAAAAAGAAGAGTTCCATTCGAACAAAAAAACAATCCACCTCAACACCCAAGAATTGTCTATCCGCCAATTCTCGACATCAATTATTTTTGTCACTTCCTTGGTATTCTTCAAAATTACGATCCTATAGATAATGAACCCATGTGGGCTGCCGACCGTGTTGTCGCTCTGACTCTCGGTTCCACAATCACAATTCCTGAAACCGCAAACGAATTTGCTATTAAAGGTAATAACCTGACTCTCATCAAAGGAAACTAATTCAATGGTAGAACCAAAACCGATCCTCACAAATACATTCACGAATTCCTCAGAATATGTGATATGGTTAAATACAAAGACACCAATAATGAAGATGTTCGCCTAATGATGTTTCCCCTATCACTCACCGGAGAAGCAAAAACTTGGTTGGACGAACTCAACGAATCGAAACGTGGGATGAACTTCGAACCGCTTTCATTAGCCGATTCTTTCCCCCGGCTCATTTCGATCGACTCCTCGGAGAAATCCGAGCCTTTTCTCAACATGAAAATGAATCTCTAATTGATGCTTGGCTTCTTATGAAGGAAATGCTCAGAAACTGCCATGGTCATAATCTGTCCAAAGGCAACATTATCAAAAATCTTTTACCATGGTCTCAACGAAGTAACACAAGAAGTCCTAAATGTCGCAGCTCATGGTATTTTCCTCTATAAAACATCAAATTAAGCTTATTAACTTCTCGAAGATAAACTCTTACTCAAACTCAACTGGGCTAAAAATAAAAAAACCAAATCCTCTCTTAAGAAAACCGTTGATTTCGCCGCTGAAGGTAGCAGCAATTCTGACACTGACATAATTAAGGCCCGAATAGATGCCATGACCATGAAAATGGATGCTCAGTATAAAGATTTTTAATCTCCTTCAAAACAACCAAACCTTAACGATGATGACATACCCATGTCACGTGAAGAAGAAGCCAAATTCATGCAAACTTTCCGTCGTGCTCATTTTTACAATGATTACCGCAACCGTGATTCAAACAGCAATAACTAGCGTTCAAGCAGAAGGAATGATTACAACCGAGACAACTATCAATCTCACTCTGATGATAAACCCGACCTTCAAAAACAACTAAGCGATTTCATAAAAGTTCAACACTCGACCAACTCTTTTGACAAAGACA
>BQNB010192964.1:0-11573 GCA_026074375.1 Tanacetum coccineum
TTGAACCTCTAAATTGAGAATGTCGTATTTGTTGTGTATGTTGCTGAGTTGTTCAGATAGTGAATTTACTCATTTCAGTTTAGGTCCATTCAACATGTTTTTCACAAGTATACATTAGATAAGAGTGACGAGGGGTGAATCTATGAGTACCACACAATACGCATGTGTTTTTCCATGATTTAAAAAATGATACAATAAGCAATGCATAAATGTTGTAACTATACAATTCTGTATCGGAAATATCTCATTGATAATAAAGTGATTATGACATGTTTTCCTAAAGTATAAATTGCACGGGATTACTGGTACAATATTGACTAACTTGGCACAAACAGTTTGTTCATAAGTTTAGCTAATTTTGTATATACCTCCTCCTAAGATGTTAAACTGTACTTTATGAAACAAGGAATACCGCGGTAGATAATAACGAGAAAAGTATTTTATATATACCTCCTCCTTACATGTGTTTTTGTCATATCATAACTTAAATTTGATGGCCATTGTTCCATACATATATGGATAGCACGCATTACAGGTGTTGAATTTGTAATTATACTTACAATGATAATACCGCGGTAGATAATAACGAGAAAAGTATTGCACGCTCCTTATGTATATCTGTTTTTTAATGTTTGGTGATATTTTTGTTGTTGTCATAAGCAGGAATTGCAAAACGATGAGACGATGAAACAATCATTGAACTGGTGGTTCGTGGTTTTAAGAGCAGCTAGAGATATTGTCGGATAGAGTGAAACCACCTCCATTACCCGACAACTGGAAACTAAAAGAAATGTTTGATGCTGGCATTGTCCTTGGAGGATACTTATCATTTGTTTGTCATATTCTTCTGGATAATGAAAGACACTGTCTTTTCCTCCGTAAGTGAATAAAAAAAATTCCAGATACAATAATCGCCAAACGCATAGAAATCTTACATTTATTTATTTATGTCACACATGACTGATGTTGTATTAGATCTATTAGAAACAATGAAATTGGAATGATGTCCGCTTTATATCTCCAAGTCAGTATCTTGAACCACACTTTGATTTTCGTGGCCCGTTCAAGGAGTTGGTCATTTATTGAACGTCCTGGTGTTATTATGTGGGATCCTTAACTGATCAAGCAAGATATTACAAGACTAAAGAGAAAGGGCATAGATAAGAAAAACACCATCGCCATTCAACATATCTTTCCAACTCCATCTCCTATTGAATTTAGTAATTTAGTAATTTCATCGGTAAATCTATTATGGTTTTGGCTATGAACTTCTGTATATGGACTATTAGTATGAATAAGTGAATTAATTTGACATTGTATCAACTAGGGTTAACTAAGGTCCTAATGTCTATTCTACACCTTCAACGAAAAAAACGTAACTATCATCGAACAACAAAGAAACATTTATAAAAAAAACATAATACGCAAAATGCGTCGCTGCGAAGCGTGGGTTTCAAAAACTTGTTTTATACACAAAAAGCAAAATGGAATTTTTTTCCACTTCAATTTTACAAATTTCTTTTATGTCTTGTTAAAACTCCTTATTTCTTAAATACTTTAATTTCACTTCCTTTCATAGAGTATTGCATATCAGAAATAATACGTATAGATAAACCAGTGACGTAGCTAAGCTAGCGGAGCCTTATGCAAAAACTTATGTGATAAATAAATATGACGATTAAAGATATATTATACTAGTTGTTGACAAGGTTATAAATAGCGTGAGGTGTGGCGGCATGGCCAAGCCTCACGCCTTATGAGCCATGGCGTTTTTTAAGGCGTGACTTAAAGCGGCACAAAATATAAAAATATTTATAAATTTATATATCTATATCATATTTCAAATATATTGAGTTTATAAGTCATACATAAAGAATAAAGTCAAATAACTACCAATTTTTTTCATTTCTAAAAAAAATGATTGTTATCGAAATTGAATTCAAAAAAGCCACCATGCATCACGCCTTATCACGTTTTTCACTTCTCATCTCACGTCACGCCTTAAGCCTACGCCTTGGTCTATTGCGTAGCATGGAGGTCATGCCTTGCGCCTTTGCGAGGCCTTAGCGGCGTCATGACGTGCCTTTTAGAACCTGGTTGTTGAAATAAAAACCATAGTATTTTAATGATCTAGCTTTAAATTTAACAAATACTTACAATATATAATTATATTACGTTAACAATTTTTGTTTAAAGTGAAATTTGAGGCTCCGATTATATAACAGAATGTAAATTTGAGGCTCCTAAATATGTAAGGCCTGATGACGTATAATAGGCATACTAGGCCTCTAGGCTTGGGCCGTATTATCACAATAGGCTCTGGGCCCAACCAAACAAATAATTGGACCAAACCTAAGCCCAATGTCACACTGGCCACGTCCCAGATGTAATAAGACGAACGCGGACCGGTTGCAAGCCACTTTCGCAAACCATCTACGGAAGGTAATCCGCGTTCGCAGACACGATAGTAACGGAACCTTGCCCGACAAGGGTCCCAATCCGGCCACTAACGAAATAAGCGAGATACTAGGAAAACCTAGTATTTCACTAACCTATAAAAGGGACCTCTGACATATCAAATGGTATGATTTTTCCCAACTCTTCTCAATACACACACATACTTCTGACATGATTTCTTACTCTTACGCCGGAGTCTAATCGTGGGGTCCGTCCCTACGGCAAGGTTAATGGTTTACTCTCATTTGTGCAGGAAATCATCTCGTTACTTGTTTTAGTACAAGATCTGTTGAGAATCGATTTGCCCATCTAGGATTAGTTTTACAAATAATATTGAACATGCATCGGAATAATAAGAAAGCAATATTATCAAACAAGGTTTTAACCAAACATTGAAGCCTTCATTATATTTGATCAGAATAAATGAGACTACAATCACTATCTAATACACTAACTACTACTACTACTACTAAACGTGTACACACACACGCTTTTACTAGACTCTCATTGAGAAGTCTGCTATTCTATTCTATTCTAGATGATAAAACTATTCACCCTAATACCCTTTATATTGAGGGATATTAAAGCTTACAAAGGAAGCTAATTAATTATATTAGGAAGCTAATTAAAACTAATTAAAACCTTCTTTTATCTTTGATATTCTTTGTCTTCTAATTCTTATCTTTTGAAGACTTCTACAATGATGACTTTGGTCCTTCTTGTTTCCATCTTGTTTCATTCTTATATTTATTTTGTAATCATCAAATCTGAAATCCCAACAATCTTCCCCTATTTGATATTACAAAACAATCTCCATGAATGAAACAATCTTCTTGAACATGTCACCACTCATAAATAAGCTGCAAATCATATCTCTGCAATCTTCTTCCCCTTTTTGTAATCATCTAATAGGGGTTTTCTGTACATATTGTAAAGACTTCTCAAATCCGTTTATGGTTGACAATTTACCAAAAATTATAGGGTTCTCAACTAACCTTGCTTTATAGATAAGAGTGGCTAGTCAAAGTATCATACGTAATTGGTAATGACTACTTAAATCTGTTGATAGCTGATAGTTTGCTAAAAACTATATGGTTTATCAATGCACCATGTTACCTGATGCAAATCAAGTCTTACTTAGAATCACCAGACAAAACAATATGTACAGTTTCAATTTAGAGAACCTTGTTCCTTCTGGAGGTTTAGCCTGTTTAATTGCAAAGGACACAATTGATGAATATAACAAATGACATAGGAGGTTGGGTCATGTTAACTTAAAAACTTAAACAAACTTGTGGAAGGGATTACGTTTGTAGAGGTTTAACTTCAAAGATTTTTTCAAAAATGACCACACTTGTGTTGGCTTGTCGAGAAAGGAAGAAACACAAGGCCCTCCTGTTAAGGCAAATCTGTAAGCTTATTAGTCAGCTTACAGCTTCTACATATGGATTTGTTTGGATCTACATTGTTGTCAGGGAGCTTGAACATAAAAGACGTATTGCCTGGTTTTCACTGATGATTTTAGGAGGTTTAGTGGGTTTTATTCTTAAAAACTAAGGGATGAAATAGTGGATCCTAAAGGGACTTTATAAGGACAAATTGAGAACTAATTAAATCAAAAAGTTAGAAAACTGAATTAGATGTGATAATGGTACCAGAATTTAAGAACAGATTTTATGATTCTGTGGGGCAAAATGGATCAAGAGGGATTACAGTAATGCCATAACCCCACAACAAAATGGAGTTGCTGAAAAGAAAGAGACGGACCGTTGTTAAGGACGCTTAGAACTATGCTGAAGCAGAATTCATGTTTTTCTAACACTTTTTGGTGAAAGCAGTTAATTAATACTGCTTGTTATGTCCTTTATAGGGTATTAGTGACCAAGCCTCAAATAAGACACCTTATGAACTTATAATGGTGTAACTTTAAAATACCTCATATCATACGCTACATAAGACCTTTTGGTGCCATTCGACCATCTTGAATTCATTGACACCTGGGCAAGAATTTGATGGGAAATCGATATGAAGCGGTTTTTTTAGTTGGGTATTCACTACAAAGCAAGGCTTTTATGGTATACAATTTAGAAACCAAAAGAGTTGAAGAAAACCTGCACATAACCTTTTTAGAAAATAAGCCCAATGTTGCAGTGAAAGGACCAACTTGGCTGTTTGATCTTGATTTTTGTCGGTTTAAACTGATTCAATGATTTATTAACCTGTAGAGATCAGACAATCAAGACTAACCAAACATGCAGGTCCACAAGTAGCTAATCAAAAATGCAGGTACACAAAGATAATAGTTTGATGCAGGTTGATTCTAAAATTGATGCTGAATCTATCAGGACACTTCTTTGTACTGCTAATAGGAGTTCTTCTTTATACTTCAACAGTCAAAGCAGCTCAAAAGTAAATAATGCAGGTGAAAACTACCAAGTATCCTTGAATTTCAAGCAAGGTAGAATACAGGAGGATCAAGAATTTTTGGGGGGGTGATGAGCTTGAAAGACTTAAAAGGCAAGAACAGGATGCTAATGATGCAGTTGAAGCTCTCAGGAAGGAGTTTGCCCAAGAAAACTGTGGATTACAAAAATAATCTTCATGAATGAAACAATCATCAAAGCTTCTCATTGACTTAAGATCTTCTTATACATGTCACCACTCATAAATAAGCTCCAAACCATATCGTCTTCTTCCTCTTTTTGTAATCATCTAATAGGGGTCACCTGTAGATAAGCAACTTGTGAACACTTCCCCTTAAGTGGTACATGTAGATGCAGAATCTATGATGATGAGGGTGCAGTGGCCGACTTCATAAATTTAGAACCTATTATGAATGTCAGTCCTATTCCCACATCAAGGATTAACTCTATTCATCCTTCAACTTTAATTCTTGGAGATCCACAATCAGCAGTTCAAACAAGAAGTAAAGTGACTAAAAGTTCTGGAGCCCATGCTTTTGTAAGTTATATTCAAAAGCAAAGGAGAAATAATCATAAGGACTTCCAGCATTGTTTATTTGCTTGTTTCTTGTCTCAAAATGAACCCAAGAAGATCTCTGAAGCACTTGAAGATGAAAGTTGGGTTGATGCTATGCAGGAAGAATTGTTGCAGTTCAAGATTCAGAAAGTTTGGATTCTTGTAGATTTGCCTTATGGGAAGAAGGCAATTGGAACAAAATAGGTTTATAGAAATAAGAAGGATGAGAGAGGAGTTATGGTCAGAAATAAAGCAAGGTTAGTTGGTCAGGGACATAGGCAAGAGGAAGGGATAGATTATGATGATGTTTTTGCTCCTGTGGCCAGGATTAAAGCCATTAGGATCTTTTTTAGCCTTTGCCTCTTACATGGGATTCATAGTCTATCAAATGGATGTAAAAAGTGCCTTCCTTTATGGCAAAATTGATGAGGAGGTGTATGTGTCTCAACCACCAGGTTTTATAGATCTTAAATATCCTCAGAAGGTCTACAAAGTAGTGAAAGCTCTCTATGGGTTACACCAAGCTTCCAGAGTCTGGTATGCTACTTTATCTACTTTCTTGTTGAAGAATAAATACAGAAGAGGAACTATTGACAAGACTCTTTTCATAAAGAAGGACAAACATGATATCATATTAGTGTTATTAGTCGAGGGGGATCGAGATTCTTAGTTTTCTAAATGCTTACTTCATAACATTGCGTGAGGACACGGCAATACCTTAGTATGGGGGATTTTGGTATGTGTTTAATTACACATACCTTTTACCTTTAAAAACAAGTTAAAATAACCAAAAACGGACTTAAAATGCCAAAAATATGCTTGTTTTGCTAATTGTATTGTGCAGGAACGGATATCTAAGAAAAGGACGAAAAACGAAGCCAAAACGACAAAACCGGACACGGAATGGAAAAGCGTGGAAAAAGACAAAGTCAAGTCAACAGAAAGTCAACCCCGACAAACCCGAAGCCAAAAGTCAAGAAAAACAAGTTTAGGGACTAAACTTGTTAAATCCCTAAACTTGTTTTAAAAGAAGAAAAGAAGAAAATAAAGAGAAGGGTTAATTCTGCCAATTTGGCAAAGTTAAACCACAAGGGGCAAAACTGCCAATGGCAAGAACTTATATCCCACAAGGACTTGTGGTGCAAAGCCATATATAACCCTCAGGGGTGTTTTCTGCCAATACCCAAAACTTCTATAACCCACAAGGACGTGTATTGCAATATCAAGTATAACCTTGAGGGACCAAACCTGTCAAACCCACAAACCCTCACCCCATTTTCAAACTACTGTACATCCCTTTCAATCCCTTTCCCGCCAAATCCCATAAACCCCAAACCTGTCTCTATCAACCTCGTTTGACCTCCCACAAGCCTCCAAAACCATCACCATCCTTAACCCCACCCCCCACATGGCCTATGCCATGTTGGCAATCCAAATTCCCACCATACACACTCACAACAAGCACAAGAAGGCTCAAATGTGTCTACAAACAAACACACCCAAGTGAAGACAAAGGGAGAAGACCAAGTGCAAACCCTAGCTCGTTTAGCTATATAAAGCTTTGTAAGCCCTTGAGGCAAAGGGGGAACAGTTAGCTTTTTAGTGTGTAATTTTTTAAGTATTCCAACTTTCATGTACTTTTATTTTTAAGTTAATGGAAATTCAGTTTGATGTTTTAAATTTTGTTCAAAATTCTTAAGCAAAGTTTGTTAAGAGCTCTCAATTTAAGCTACATATAATCTGTTTTCAACTTTGATACAAAAATTTAAAGAAAAGTAAAGAAAAAATGATGAAAAGTTACTGTTTGATCAAGTGGATGAATGAGCAATTATGGATGGCTCATTGGGTTGCTTAGTTTAAGCTTATTCATAAGCTTTGGGTAGGTTTAGAGCTTATTAGGTTTCATACAATCCTGTTTTGAGCAAGGATAAAGGTACACTTCTTTTTAAACCTTTGCTTAAAAGTTACTGTAGCAACAGCTTATTTGTGCTTATTCTTAGCTTATGCTTGTTTGTTTTACTTGTTTATGTACTCTTCATGCTTATTAATGCTTATTTGATCTTTGTTTTAAAATTTGTGCTTAAACTGCCCTTTATAGTTTAAAAATCCGTTTTAAAAAAATATTAAGGGGTGTTTGGGTTAAGTATGGAAACGGGTCAAAACAGGCATGGCATGGGTTGTGGCCATTTGGCCAAAGTTGGTTACTATTTTTAAGCTTATTAAAATCTGTTTTCCAAAATCTTTAAGCTCAAAACTGTTTTTCAAAGTTTTTTTTAGTTGTTGTTAAAACTGTGGTTTTAAAAAGAAGCCCAAAGTGCTTATTTGGATAAGCCTTTGGAATCTTGAGTTTAGGTTTCAAAAGTGTGTCATTTATGTGTCTAAACAAGTTTACAAAAAGAGTTTTGAGTCATTTGTTAACTTAAGTCAAGTCTGCCAAGTATTTTTGTTATCACTTGTTTTAAGAAAAAGCCCTTTTTCAAAGACTAAAACCAGCAGCTTTAAAATGTTTTTAGAGGCTTAAAATTTGAGCATAAGCTCACTTTAAGTCATTCTTCATCTGTTTTAACTTATCTTTTTATTTTGAGCTTATTTGACAGCTTATCTTAAGCTGTCAATATAAGCCCTTTGACTTTAGCCCATTTCCCCTGGTGCTAGACCACCAACTTCAAGCCCACTTATCTAGCTTATTAGTGAACCTAAGCCCAAGCTTTTGGCTTTTATAAAAAGCCAATAAGCCCTTTTTTAAGCCCTTTTAGTTGTAGCCTTTAGCTTGTACTCTAGGTAGCTTAATTTTTAGTTCAAAGTAGGACTTTGACTGTTTTTGCTTAGTGTAGTGTAGGAATTGCTTATTTTCTTTCTAGCTTATTAAGTGCTATTTAATTGATGAATTCAGTCTCTTACTTGCTTATTTGGTTTGTTTGTGCTTGTCTTAGCTTATTTTGTCCTTTTCCTTTGCTTATTGAGGATTTTAAGCCCAAATCCACAACCAACAGTACTAACTCTTAAGTTAGTACTGCTGTGGGTATTAAGCCACTTTTTGGCTTATTGAGCTTATTCCATTTGCTTATTTGTGCTCCTAGTAGTTCATTAGGATGGTGTGATAAGTTGGTTTGTTCATTTTTCCCATTTCCTTGGCTTATTTGTGTCAACAGTTAAAGAGACTTAGCTATTTTTAAGTTTTAAGCTTAGTTAAGTTTCTGTCTAGTTTAAGCCCTTTTAAGCTTATTTAGTTGTAGATTTTAGCTCTTTAGTGCTTATTTAAGATAGGTTAGATAAATCTTTTAGCTTTTTAGTTCAAACTTTAGCTTAATAGTCTAAAAGCCCAAAAAGCCATAAGCATTTTGCCTTAAAAGCTTATTTAAGCTGCTGTCGATTTAAAAAGCTCTTTTTCAGCTTATTTATAAGCTTTTACAAAAAGTTGTAGTTTTAAAAATTGTTAAGCTCAAGGAGCTTAACAAGTTTGGTTCAAAAAGTTTTCATAAAAAAAAGAGGAGACAAGGGGTGACCCGGGTGAGCAAGACTCGAACCCGGGCCTCTACCCTCGATACACCTCTCTTTTTGTACAAGTCTTACCGCTGCGCCCTTGGGACTTCTCTGTTAGAGTCCCAAGGGCTTTAGTATTTAACCTCATTTTGGGCTTTATAAGCTATAAGCTGTTTCAGCTTATTTCCCGGCTTATTTATAAGCCAAATTTTGGTTTCTTATTTTTCGTAGGTTAGTTATAGTGTCAAGTAATTTTAGTAAATTTTTCAGAATTTTTAAAAATAGTTTAGTATTTTTTATAATTTAATTTAGTTAAAAGTTTAAAAAATTCATAAAAAATACAAAAATTATCAAAAAAATATTTTTCTTTTTTAGAAAATTTTCTTTAGTCATATATTTCGTAGGAAAAATATAAAAATTTTCGTAGGGTCATTTTTGTAACTTTTTGATTTTTAAAGAACGGGGCTCGGGTGCGGTTTTTGTCTTGACTCGTTTTTGGGTCAAACGACCTCCGTTTTCAGTCTAGTCTTTTTCATTCTTCGTTATTAGTCCCCTAGAGTAGTTTAGAAGTAAAAATTTCTTCGTAGGGTTAATTTTGAAGATTTTAGGTTTTTGACCCTTTGTTCGGGATTCGTGCTCTCGTTTTTTAGCTTAAATTCATAATTTTTAGGTTTTTCTTAATCGTTTTTTATTGTTATTGTTTAATTTAGCTTTCCACACTCTCAAATCATTTCTCTCTTTCAAACTCCAATCTTCCGACTGTATCGATTTTCCAGCACAGCCTCGTTGGGGATTAACGACCAGGGAAAACTCTATACTGCTTCCTGGATTTATTGATTTGTTGTGTTTTTTAGATTATATATATTTTATTTTATTATATTATATATATACTTTGAGAAATTAACAATCACATATGCTTTAGTAGCTTGTGCATTCACTTTAGATGTTAACCCTTCATGGAATTAGGGTTTAAAGGCATACGATAACGGTTTAAAGCCTGTTTTGATATAACGTTGCGAATGGTACATTATAGGAATAAGGTACTTTGTAAAAATGATATTATGATATTGACTTGATATATTATGATGATTGCTTAACATATATGAAGATAGGATTTCCTTATGTAGGTTGCATGAGCCTGTTAACTTTAGTTATGTAAGAAATGTTATACATCGAGATATTGGTAAAGTAAGTAATGTAATAAAGCGAAAAATTTCCCTGAAAAGGTGAGTTTATATATGATTGATAGATTGTACATCATCTAACTTAATAGATGGATATTTACATTTATGAAAGTTACGGGTTGTTATAGTCCCCCATCCTTACAAAAATCTCATCCCGAGATATAATTGAATTTCGAAGAGATGATTGAAAACAGATGAGGATATTTAGCACGAATTTTATCTTCGTGTTCCCACGTAAACTCTGGTCGCACTTTTAGAGTTTCATCGCACTTTGATTATAGGAATACGACTTCGCTTAAGTTGCTTGATTTCACGATCCATAATTTCCACTGGTCCTTCTACAAAGTTGAGTTTGTCGTCGAGTTAAAGTTCTTTTATTGGAATGATGAAAGATTCCTCGGATAAGCATTTCTTGAGATTAGGAATGTGGATACTACTAAGCTTTTTAGGAAGCTCTAGTTTGTACGCCACTGGGTTGTCATTTCGTTCAAAAGATTTTATGAATGGTCCAATGTATCCCGGGATTAAGCTTTCCTCGTTTTTCGAATCGAAAGATATCATTTGCGCTACCGGTGATGCTTTTCCAACATAACACCGTTTCGCCAATTGAAGTTATAAAAGGCTTTCGCCTCACATTGGGTAACTTCTTTTGTCGATGCAGCTTGCAAGTTGTTGTTGACGTAATATTTGCTCGATCTTTTTACGTAGTTTCTTGAATATATATGGTCTCGAGATTTAGTGAATGCTGGATGATGTCAAGGAAATGATTATGAATTGGTTAAGAGGAGTTGCAAATCATGTTTGGTTTTAAATTTTGGAAATGATACAATTGATGGACTAGATACTTTAACCGTATGATGGTTATTAATGATAATAAGGAATTTGTTTGTACAAACAGATTTGAAAGAAACTTGTTTGTACGAATGCCATACTTAAGCCCACTAATTTATAATTTGTCATTTACAAACAGAGGCGTCCCAATCCTTGTAATTGAGAATTTATAAATTCATAGTTCAGAGGTTTATAATTTCCTTATTCAAATGAAAAAGCGTCCTAATTTATTTTAATAAGATGATTATAAATCATCCTATTTAAGCATAAAACATGATATCAAAACGGTATTGGGTAGAAGATAAAACTATGAGAAGGATAATGAGACATTAAATCACACGATACCGATCCAAAAATCACATTTGGAGAATTCGGCATACAAGTCTTCCCTTCTGAGTAATTTCAAAATTATTCTCAGATGTTCTGCGTATTCTTCTTTGTTATAAGAGTAAATTTCTCTAGCCCGTTATGGGATTGCTGAATTAGGAGAAGTCATCAACGATGTGGAAACTCGTCACCAAGCAGATATAGAAAATCTCATGGATTCCATCATTGAACTAAAAAACCTATGTGTTATACCTTTTTGATCCAAAACCGTACACCCGAAACCCTAATTTCATGTTTTTGCTTAATCTATAA